>CM064512.1:22993659-23296257 GCA_032716605.1 Paralithodes platypus
AGGCTCGTCCCAAGCTGGCAAGCGAAGCAACGTCCCAAGCCGGTCTCTCTCTCCCGCTCGTCTCCTCCCGCCCTCACTAGACTTACATCTTATATATTATAATGAATAATCAACTACCGAGAATAAATTTTAACTAAGATGCGTTGGGAATTAAGAATAAGGGCAGCTTCAAGCTGTGAAACAACCTAAGAATATCCCAGACATTAGTTACGTTGTCGTAGGATATATACTAAGGAAAAGCCTTCTGGGCCCGGCTGCCACCAGCCGTTTTCTCAACGGCTGGGTAAAGGCGACCCGCCCGCACGCATTGCCCGCACGCGGCTTACTATTAGGAGTCTCACACACTCCCCCAAGATATAAGACCGTTGACTAAGTTCTTCATATCTAACAGAAAGCTCCCTCATAGTACCACACACTGTTGCGACAACAAGGCAACTATATATAAAAAACATAAAGACTGTTGCGCTCCACCGAGCAAGTTCAACTAACTTAGTGACAATAAGCGAAAAGATTCAACTTAGATACTGCTACACCATCTTATACAAAATTCTACACGTTATAAAAAATAAAGAGTTTTTATAAGGTTTTTTTTTTTTTTTTAATTTTTTTTTTCGGCTGCACTACAGTGACATCCTATTTTCCTCCACACTCAACCCTCAATCCTGTAGCAGTCTACCCAACATCGCCACCCCTTGATAGACAATCCGCTATCACAGTTTTATCAGAACTCGGCGCTATGGCGTATGTCCAAATTATTTCCTGAAGCATGAGTGACCACCTGGTCAGCCTCATATTCCCGTTTATGAAACTGATTCAAGAATTTCAAGAGGGTGGAATGATCGTTAATAAACCACTACGATTGGTCCGAAAGCAGGAACATATACATCAAAGTGCCTGAGCGCCAGCACTATCGCCAGGAGTTCTTTTTCAATTACAGAGTAATTCCCTTTGTGCACTATTGAATTTTTTTACTTTAAAAACTCACTGGATGTTCGATCCCTTCATCATCTGTCTGTAACTCCAGAGCCCCAGCCCCGACGGCCCCTGCCATCAGTCGCCAGCTGAAAAGGTCTGCTGAAGTCCGGGACCCTGAGTAAGTTGGGTACATAACATGTGTTTCACCAAGGAAAACGCCTCTGCCCACTCAGGAGACCACCGGAACTTCTTGTCCTTCTATAATAAATTCAGTTAAAGTTTTCAATTACAGTCGAATAGCCTTTGATGAAGCGACGATAATAGCCTATCATACCTAGAAACCGCATGATTTGTTTCTTAGTCGTGAGTCTGGGGAAACTGATCGATGGGCTTTGATCTTTGTCTGTGGATGGCACAACACTAACCCATCCCCGACCTCGAGACCCCAGGTACACAACTGTGGCTTTGACAAAATCGCACTTAACCATGTTTTCCCACCAAACCTGCTTCATTCAGTTTTATAACCCTTTAATTAGAGGCTCACCACATAAGTCGAGTTAGAATAAAGCTGGGACTACGTGGCGGCGCTCGACATAGGTCGAGTGGCAATTTCAGCACGTAATGTTGCTGGGAGAGAGAGCCAAGTGCTGGCAGGAGAGTAGCGAAGCGTATGACTGCTCCATACCAACGGCGGCGAAACTACTGCTGAACACAAATCCCAGCTCCCTCCTCCCTCTCTCACTCGCTATAAGTAAGGAATTGTAATCGGGTAAAGTTGGCTAATTACATGCTTTTTTTGCCATCAGGCGTTTGCACGGTTATTGCCAGAAAACGAGCCATCATAAAAAAGGATCGTTTGGGTGTAATTCGAAAGCTCTGGTTATTGGCCCCTTTCATGGATCGGTACTTGTTTTACGTTCTGGGTCTTATTTATGCATGAAAATGAATCATGTAAACAGCCCTATTTTTGGCTAAAACACCCCGCTGTGCGGTACATATAAATAAACCGCATAGGCCGCTCGTAAGGTGTTAAAAAGCTGTCCGATGTGAGCACAGTGACTGTTAAAATCCTCGTTGTATATTATGACATCATCTAGGTACACCGTACAGTTGGGAATGTCGGCTACAATGTCGTTCATTAATTTCTGAAACGTTGCAGGGGGATTTTTCCGCCCGTATGGCATAACATGGCAACGATATGTGACACCGTCCACCACAAACCCACACACCTCTCGCGCTCGCTCAGACAAGGGCACTTGCCAATAACCCTTAACAAGGTCTATCTTAGTGAGGAACTTGGCTTTTCCTATCTTATCCACACTGTCGTCCACGCGAGGGAGAGGGTAGGCACTTGTGGGGGTTAAACCATTCAACCTGCGGAAATCTATACAAAACCGCACCTTGCCATCTGGTTTGGGCTGCAGTGTGACGGGGGAAGTCCACCTTACTGCACCCTCAGAAATCAGCCCACGTTTCAGCATATAATCCAGCTCTTCCCTAAGTGCTGGTAATTTAATAGGGGGAACACGGTATGGCACTGATTTAACACCTTACTAGCGGCCTATGCGGTTTATTTATGTGTACCGCCCAGCGGGGTGTTTTTAGCCAAAATAGGGCTGTTTACTTGATCATTTTCATGCCTAAATAAGACCCAGAACGTAAAACAAGTATCTATTCCTGAAAGGGCATAAACAGAGCTTTCGAATGACACCATAACGATCCTTGTATGATGGATAGTTTTCCTGCAATAACCGTGCAACGCGAGTGCAAAAAGCAGGTAATTCGGTACTTTCGGTACATAATTGAGTATGTAGCGAGTGAGAGAGGGAGGAGGGAGCTGAGATTTGTGTCAGTAGGTTCTCCGCGGTGGTCTGGAGCAGTCATACGCTCGCTAGTCTCCGGCCACCACTTGTCTCTCTCTCTCAGCCACATTACGTGCTGAAATTGCCACTCGACCTATGTCGAGCGCCGCCACATAGTCCAGCTTTATTTAACTCGACTTAAGTGGTGAGCCGCTTTTTAAGGGTTAAAGGGCGGGTGGTCCCCAACATCGACATCGTGCACCGCTTGAGTAGTGAGGCCAGGATGCTCCGCGAAAACATCTGGGTTTGAATCAAACAAGTGCTGCACAGCTACACGCTGTTGCTCAGGCAGGTGCAATATCAACTCGTGAGCCACTTGTCTAGAATTCCCCGCCCATTGATCCGCGGAAACATGACAATCCCAATTATCCTCCCCCGCAGCTTGACTGTCCCTTCCTCCTTCTCCACCACGATCGCTGCAGATCAACACCGGGACAGTGAGAGGCTCGGAGGGGCGCCTCACATACTCTTTCATCAGATTTACATGGCAAAGTTGGTTCTTTTTCTTACGATCAGGAGTAGCTACTAAATAGTCGAGATCAGAAACCTTCCTTACAACCCGATACGGACCAGAATACTTGGCAGACAAGGGGGGTCCCACCAGAGGCAGTAGTATCAGTACCTCCTGATCTACTTCAAACTCCCTCAGCTTCACCTTCTGGTCGTATCTGTCCTTCATCTGAGCTTGTGAACTCTTAAGATTTCCGACCCTGCTACCTCCAAGCTCTTTAGCATTCTCTCACGGCTTTCACTTACATACTTTAGAAGCGAGCATGGCTTTGTGACCTCCCTTCCAGATCTCCTTGACTATGTGGAGGGGCCCCCTGACCCTGTGTCCAAAAACCAACTCGTTCGGGCTAAATCCCAAGCTCTCCCCAGGTACTTCTCTCGCAGCAAATAAAACGTATGGGAGACCTAGATCCCAGTCCTTCCCATTTTCCATACAATAACACCGCAACATACTCTTGAGAGTCGAGTGCCACCTTTCCAAAACTCCCTGACTCTCGGGATGGTAGGCAGATGACACCACAGACACTATCCCATGTTGCTTGCATGGTCTGCTTATACAGAGCAGAAGTAAAATTGGATCCCTGATCAGACTGGATCTCCTGAAGGTAGCCATAACGAGAGAAATAGACAAGTAGGTTTTTGACAACAGTCTTAGCCATCCGTTGCGCATGGGGTAAGCATCTGGATACCGTGTTGCTACATCCATTACAGTTAGTAAAAATGTATTGCCGGCACTAGTGGGGGGCAATGGGCCAACCATATCGATAACTAGTTTGCTGAAGGACGGCCCAATGACAGGGATGGGTTGTAACGGGGCTCTCGGGATGACCTGATTGGGTTTCCCAACAACTTGACAAGTGTGACACTGTGACACCCATGACACGACACTCGCCTTTAACCCAGGCCACCAGAAAAGCTTGCTCAGAGCTGCCTCCGTCTTACGTGCCCCCAGGTGCCCTGCCAAAGGCACATCATGAGCTAATCTCAATAAGCTCTCCCGGCACACCCTCGGTACTAGTAACTGGTCCACTAATCCTGACCCGCCATCCCACTTTTTCTTGGGATCCTGATGTCTCCGATACAAGATCCCCTCGGACAAGAAAAAATCACCAGGCTGCGCATCCCCATCGCTCTCCAGTTCGACAGCACCATTACCACACGCCCTGACTTCAGGATCTTCCAGCTGCAAGGAACATATATCAGCAGGTGCGAGATTATCCCAGTTCATCTTAAATAATTTATTTCCACCTCCAATGTCCCGCTGAGCCATCCTTTCCTCACGCTGCCGCATAACGATGCTGTCGCAGAGTCTCTTCCTGCCCTGCACCTGCACTAGCGGTGACAGGCCCCGGGGCCTCTCCAGACTCTAACATAGGTGCCAATAATGAGTCACCAAGAAACACTGCCGGCTCAAAACTCTCCAATTGACCAACACTTCCCATTTTCTTGTGACCTTTCCTCCGCGGTTTGATAGACTGAGGTGGTGGCTGCAAGGTTCCGGAACGCGTCACAACACACGCCATGGTTTGTACGCTACACTTCTCAACCCACTCCTGTTCCTCCCTACTAACGTCGGCCGCCTTCTCGGCAACGACCACGGGTGAAACCTTACTAACAGGCACCACAAAGTCGTTGCCGAGGAGGAGGTCGACGCCTCCAACAGGCAAGTTCTCTACAATTTCGACATCCAGCTCCTTCGCCACACCACCCACCTCCAGCTCCATCCGCACCAGCGGGTAGGACTTCGTAGCATTGATCCCCTGAACTACCACCACCCGAGCAGCGTTAATCGGCCTACCAGTAAAGTTCTTAACAAGGTCTGAGAAGCCCCAGTATCACGCAATAGCTTAACTCCTCGCCTTTCGCCAGCCCACCTCACAAAACCATGCCCTCTATGACCCCCAAAGACGTCGCGGACAGGGTTCGAGCCTTCCGGACTCTTGAACACAGGCTGTGTCCCAACCTCTGACGAACTACCCTTGGCAAACTCAGAAGATATAGGCGACACCCCTATGCTGCGGACCAATGACACAACCTTGTTTGGTGGCTTGTTCGGACAAGCATTTGCAAAGTGACCCTCCTTGTGACATGCAAAGCACTCTTTACTCTTTGGTTTCCCTTGGGAGTGGGAGGTACCATTAGACTTCTTATACGGGACGGTATTTGGTTTATGTTCAGTTTTATTGTCAGTGCTAGATGGTTTTGTGTATTTATGTGTATCAAAATTCTTGGGAGGGGGAGGGGTACGATCCTTTGCACCCGACTCACTCCTAGCTGCTGCTCCGCACCCTCGAATTAATGACAGTCGGAGGTCAGCCATTTCTGCTGCCTCCTGGAGAGTTCTAGGATTTTTTTCCTTTATATTTAATGTTAAGTCCCCGCCTGTGCACTTAAAGAACTGCTCCAAGAGAACCAGCTCACTCAACTCCTCAAAAGTAGCTGCCCTCTCAGAACGCAGCCAATGTCGTAGTGCATCAGACAAGTCCCGGGCGTGTTCTAGGAAGGTACTATCCTTGCCCTTAGTAACACCCCGAAACTTCAAGCGGTAAGTTTCTGGTTGTAACTCATAGGCCCGTAGCACAGCCTTCTTTAGCTCATCATAAACTACACAGGACTCTAAAGGTAGTGCATCATACGCTTTTAGCCCCTTTCCTAGGAGTCTTGATGAAACTAATGCTGCCCACTTTTCCTGAGGCCACTGGTGTTCCTGACACTTCTTCTCAAATCGCATAAAAAACTCAGTCCTAATTCATCGAACACAGGAACTAGTTTAAGCAGGTGCGACAATGATTGGTCCCGATGTCTGTTACCTCCCCCAATATTTCGCCCTGTTACCTCCACTCGAGATCTCTCCAGCTCCCTGTCAGCCCGATACCTAGTAGACTCTGCCTGCAGTTCAGCCTCTCGTATAGCTGTTCTCTCTGCAGCCTCAGCCTGCACACTAGCCTGTCTCTCGGCAGCCTCAACCTGAACTCTAAACTGTCTTTCGGCGGCCTCAACCTTGAGACTAGCCTGTCTTTCGGCAGCCTCAACCTTGGCCATCTCAAGCCGAAACAACAAATCTGGAGTCAACCCTTGAGGAGGGGAAGGTGCATTTAATGGAGAGGGTCCCTGTGATTGAATTCCACGCTGCCATTGACCATCAACTTGGGGGTATGTACTAACTTCAGGCACCCTGACATTTGATATGGGGGTAGAGTGGAGGGGGGGCTGGGGACCGGGGCCCCCAGTCGCCTCTCCACCCAGGTCTCTCCCTTCTAAACCCAATATCAAAGTCCTCAGCTGATCTTTCCTCATGCCACTTAAACCCTGGTGACCCTGAAGACCTGCCACACACTTTAAGCCATACTTATTCAGCTTCAACACCCTGGCAGCGGTAAGGGGCACCTCTAAAAATCTTCAAGCACCCTCCTCGCTATCGACTAGCCACTCCACAGGTCTTTCTCCCTCCGAGCCCGTATCGTAACCTGACCCATCACTGTGTTCTGATGTATTAGACATGTTTGTGTACTGCAGTAATTATCACGGTTATAGAATGTGCCTTATCTCCTATGCAAGTATGTATATACTAATGTTATTTAAAGTCTTTAATGTGTTATATTGGTTGCTCCAAAAAAAAAACTCTATGCCCACTGTATTCCTCTAATCATAAGGAATCTCAAAACAAATGACCACTATATTCCTCTGTTCAGTAAATCCTATGCAAGGTCGCCATTTGTTACGTCCTGGGATATATAAACACTGGGCTCTTTCTATTGGACTAGGTATGCGGCAACAAGCAACAACGGAAAACGCTAGATCCAACCGTTATCTATAAACCCAGGCAACAAACCACCCTAAACCGTCAAGAGTCCTGCCTGGACAACGAGGTATCCTATGACTCGGTTACAGGGTGCACGCACTATAGACTGCTGATAGTCAAGCAGGCTATATAAAAGATCACACAATTAAGTTGACTTAAAGCTTCAAGGAAAAGATAGATAACGGAATTAAATTGCAGAAACAATTTAATAACAAACTAGAAGAAAGTACATTTAACGTTACGTTAATTAATACAACTAATCACCCCTGCGTGAAAGAAGGTGAAAGCAAACAGTCCTCAAAACATCGTACCGGTAGACATGATACGGGTTTCTAAACTGCATGCGGCTACTGTAGGATCTGATGCTTAGCAAAGAAAGTACGTTACGGATTTAGAGAACTCTTAACTCATAAGCAGGAATAAATACTAGTGATAGGCCATACAGTGTATAATGGCATAGGTATAATTAAATAAAGGCAGCAACTCGCAACATAACCACATACAGGTGTGCTTCTCACTCTTAGTCAGGCAAGCCTGCTCGGACAGAGTCTCTAAGCCACACCCTGACTCACAATGCTCACAAAAACGGTAAACTGTGGCACAAAAACAAGCATACAGAAATAATAAACCCCTAGCTGTTAATCTGCCAGGTGGCAGAGGTCTAGCCGGAAGGATATAGGCTTCGGATACCCGGGCTGAGCCACCTGCTCTAGCCTAGGGATGTTCCCAAGTCTGTGCGCCAAATTACTCTAATTGAAAGGGTGCTCTCTTGAGAGACTCAGATCGCAAGTATCTGACTCTCTCCTGGCGACCCTAAAACAAAAGCAAGATGTGCTAGCGGAGTGCTGAGTGGACTAGGCAAGGGCCCTCACACAACACAACACTAGACACACAGGGACACAGACAAGAAAATGCCCCCAGACTCCCACGGTATCCTAGTAAAGTCGTGCGGGTCCACAGGACTCGCACCAGCAGACTTTACTTAAAGGATCGCAAAAAGCCTCCCCTCCGGTCTAGCCCCTGCTAACCTGACACAAGAACACACTAGCAAGCGTGAAACCACCAAATATGAGACAACAAAAAAGCTTCCTAGGTCTCATTAACAATTACATCTCCGCATAAGGCCCAAAATCCTATCTAGTTATCTGAGAGCTCGTCGTTAATACAATAATAGATATAAGGTCTATCAAGGGGATGGGATAATTAAATAGATTGGTGAAGTAGTGGTAGGAAGGTATACAAAGTATGAGAGAAAGTTTCTAAGTGGGGTTGAGAGGGATAGATATCAAGGGGGTCCGAAGGGTACGACAGTGAGGTGAGCTCTGAGTCTTGAATCTGTCTGGACCCCACCCTAGGCATGCAAAATACATCCCATGCTTGGCAACACTCAACACAGTTGCCGGGTCAAAATCCTCTACTCCGTGCATGAGTCGAAACTAAGCCTAACGATGCGATCAAATGCATATGGCAACGTTTTCAGGCTCGTCCCAAGCTGGCAAGCGAAGCAACGTCCCAAGCCGGTCTCTCTCTCCCGCTTGTCTCCTCCCACCCTCACTAGACTTACATCTTATATATTATAATGAAATAATCAACTATCGAGAATAAAATATACTAAGATGCGTTGGTTAAGAATAAGGGCAGCTTCAAGCTGTGAAACAACATAAGAATATCCCAGACATTAGTTACGTTGTCGTAGGATATATACTAAGGAAAAGCCTGCCGGCCGGCTGCCGCCAGCCGGTTTCTAAACGGCTGGGCAGCCGACGCGCGTGCATGCCCGCACGTGGCTACTATACAGGAGCGTCACACTAGGGACCGTTATCCTCCCTCTCCCCGTAGCAACGACACATTTAAACAAAAGAGCAATGAAACTAAAACTGAATTCAAACCTAACACCACGCCGTATAAGAAAAGTCAGGGGCCTGTTACTTCACAATATAAGCCGAAACCGAAATTTATGTGTTTTAAGTGCCACAAGGAGGGTCATAAAGCAAATGAGTGCCCTAGTCGACCTCCTCCGGCATCCGTGTCTTTTGCTCACGGCATTGGAGTGTTCAAGATGACATCGGAGTTTGTTAGAGGCAATTCTTCCGAGGTAAATACACTGCCAGTGCAGAAGGATCCGGAAGGCTTATTCCCTGTCCGTGATGCCTTTAGTGACCACAGGGGACTCGGTTGTGTGGAGTGGGGGGGGAGAAGATATGAGGTGAGAATTTTGCGTGACACTGGGGCATCGCAAACATTGTTGAGGAATTTCACTGGTAAACCTGTAAATACGGCGCGGGTGGTTGTGGTTCAGGGAGTTAATGCAACAAGGTCATACCCGCTTGTAAGAATGAAGATGGAAGTTGATGGTGTGACTCGTGACCTGGATGTAGGAATTGTGGAGAAGTTACCTGTTGGGGGTGTCGACCTCCTTCTCGGCAACGACTTTGCGGGGCCTACTTCTGAGGCTCCACCCTTGGTCGTTGCCGAGAAGCCGGCCGACGTGAGTAGGGAGGAGCAGGAGTGGGTTGAGAAGTGTCGGGGGCAACCTATGGCGTGTGTTGTCACCCGTTCCCTTGCATCCAGGGAGTCACATTCTGGTCAACAGTCTTCAGATCAGCGGAGGAAGGGTTCCGAGAAGGGGTTGAAAGTTGTTGCGGTTGAGAGTTCAGTATCAGCGGACATTCTCGGGGACTCATTATTAGGACCAATTTTCGAGTCTAGAGAAGACCCATTAACTGTTCCTGAGAAGGCAGTGGATGGGCTTAAAAAGACGATGAGACAGCAACGGTATGCAGAGAGAGAGCAACGGGAGGCCAAATTTAATGTAGGAGGGGGGCATGAGTTGTTTCGCAAACACTTGGATAGGCTTGCTCCTTTGGACATTCGTAAGTTGCAATTGGAAGACCCGGAGGTTCTTGAATGTGGTACCGGTGCTGTCGAGTTGGAGGAGGACAGTGATGCACAGTCGGGAGATTTTTTGTTCATAGATGGCATATTATACCGGCGATTCCAAGATCCGCAGAGGAATTGGGAGGGGGGATCAGGAGAGGTAGACCAGCTGGTCGTGCCGAGGGTTTGCAGGGAAAGCCTACTTAGGTTGGCCCATGATGTACCAGGATCATCACCCTCTCAAGTTTTTGAACCAGTTTCACAATCGGAATATGAGGCTGACCAGGTGGTCGCTAATGTTACAGGAATATAACCTGGACATACGCCATATTGCCGGTTGTGACAACGTGATTGCAGATTGTCTTTCGAGGGTAGATGATCCTGGGTAGATTGACACACGGGTAGCCTCCTGCTTTAGTTTGAATAGTATTTTGCGCTTGGTGCTTGTTGGCTCGCGGTTGTAGCCCAGCGTATTGGGTCGTAAAGCAGGAGTTGAGCGTTTGGTATAGAAGAAAAAACTAGGCTTGCCCCTATAGTGCAGCCGAAATAAACAAATTCAAAACTTAAAAATCAAATAAAAACTCTTTCTTTGATAGTTGAATTTTTTCAGTATGTTATAGCAGTAATTCTGAGTTGCACTCCTCTCAGAATGCTGGGCTAGAGAAGCTCGCTCTTGAGGAGCATAACTACCTATAATTTAATCTATTGTGTTGGGGAGGGTTATAATTTTGTAAAATGTTTTGTTGAGGAACTGTGCCAGATATTTTACTGCCGCTGGGTGATGGGAAGTAGAGATATAGCATGGGTTCTAACCATCAGATTTTTGTGAGCCTTGGGCCTCTGAGAAAAATCTTGGGGGGGGGTGTGACGTTAACCACTCCGTTAGAACCGCATGGCTTGTCCTACAGTGACTCGCTAGGATCGCCAGGACAGTGGATGTGGCTACAGTTTGTGTATTGTTGTGTGCTTTATTTCATATGAAAGCTCGTGTCATGGGCAGTCCAGAAAGGCTCTTTGTTTTCACCCATGTCAAGGCTTTATATATTTAATTGTAAAGTATATGTTTTATCCTTAACTAGTAATGATAGGATCAGAGAGAGAGAGAGAGTAGAACAGAGTGAGAGGGGGCGCGTAGTGTTTTGCTATACTCGATGACGTCACAGCTGGCTGGCCTCGTGGGGATTGGTTGAGGGAGTTCTTTACCATGCTTGGTGACGTAATGTTTTGCTAGCTACTTTGGTAGTGGTTAGAGGACTTGTTACCGCTTTTTTCCCACGCGGCTCGAGCTAGTGCGAGTATATATACAGCTCCCTCGCCACTTTCTCCCTCAGATCTGGTTTCTAGAACGCATCCCTCTTATCCTTTGATACCTGTCACCCGCTCTGCACCTGAGAATCTTTTCCTCTGCCTATCTCTCTCATTTTCCATACCTTTCACCACCGTTTATTCATATTATATCCCCTCTGGTTAACTCTGCATAATCAGCTTCATGCTGGCCAGTTGTATTGTGCATTAAGGTCTGATATAACCTATGTATGTTTAGTTGTTAAGATAAGTTGATCACGAAGCATTGGTTGGTTTTCATATTGCCGCTTCCTATAATTATTAGTGTTCTGCTGGATTAGATAATCCTAGACTAGGGTCTGGTATTGTTTCCTATGAGTGCTGGCTTTAGATAAAAGCTGCACGACATACCTGAGAACTGGAGTTGATTGAGTAAATTCTAGTCTGTGTGCCATTGAGAGTAGAGCATGCACGAATGAGGGCTTTTTGCCTATACCATTCTACACTGTTCTAAGCTCGTTGTTTGTCTTTGAGGTACGCCAGGAGAACGCTTAATACTTCGGTATTAAGGTTTCTCAAGAGAGCTACCCTTCCCTATAACGTAATATTTGACGCACAGACTTGAGATTTGCACTAGGCTATGCGGCATGCCATGCGCACCAGTATCTCGTATCATTGACTCTAGCTAGACTTTATCAGTCATAGTAGACATTAAGTATATTAACCTAATTACTCTTTTTATGCATACCCATTTATGATTACACAAGCATTTCGCAGCCAAGTTTGATGTATGGAGACACAAACGACTTAGGCTCTTTTTGTTGATAGGAATACTGCATTGTCGTGGCGATTATTATTGTTGTAGCGTTTAGGATATTCTTGGCCCCGACTGCATTATATATCCTGCCTTTTGTGTGCATAGCCTGCACGAGCATTGTTCCGCTGCCTGCCTTTTTGGGTTCCATTTCCGATACGAGCATCTTTATAGCATCTAACATTTAAAGAGGATTCCTTGTTGGTGTTGAAGGACATTAGTGCACTTTCTTTCATGCAGGAGTGCCTGACAGTTATTGATTAAAGTAACGTAAGCTGTAACTTCTCTTACCACCTTACTTTGCATACCATAATCAAGCACCTTCGGTTATAGGTAGTAATAGGCTGTTTTCACATAACTTTAAGCCTAGAGTAGACGGACATTTATTGAGAGTTTAATAACCTATTATTACATATAGAACTCTGTAGAGTATTTGTGTTCTTTGTTCACTGGGAATATACATCAGAGGCTGGATCTAGCGCTTTCCGTTGTAGCATTTATGCCATTACTAATCCAATGAATAAGAGCCCTGATATATTTAAACCTCAGTCGTAAAACAAGCAACTTCAAATTGACTTGTACTGTCACTACATACTAACCTGCACATCCTCGGTTAATTGAGCAGTGGGTGACATTTATGGCAAGTTTTGTAATATCTCCCCAAATGATGGGTAGTTTAGTTATAAACTAAATATGGTAGAGTCAGTGTGTCTGGAGGTTTCTAAGTTATGCTTGGCTGCGCATATCATCTTCGTATAATTGCCCTTTGGAGTGTGTGGTTGGTGATTCGGGTGAATTATTCAGCCTAGTAAACAGGGACTACTGCATAATATCCAATTTACGACAGTACTTCTTAGAATGGAACAATTAGGGCATCACAGAAGTCCACTTAATCCAGGTTCCTAATTAACTTGGGTGAATCGAGGCATCAGATGTCAAATCCTGGTCCTCTTGGCTGCAAATCGACTATGTTAACAATGCGCTATACGAAACCCTTTAATGGTGCCCTGAGAAATAATGGTTAAGGCCCTTAATATCAATGGAAGAATCCAGTGCTGCATCAATTGAAACGGAGTTAGGGTCACAGACAGACATTGTTTTCTGGCTGAGGCTTCGGACACACTTGTAAATAAAAAGTGTTTGAGTATGTCCAAAACATTGCAGTGAACACGATCACTTACATGATCAAACCTTCTTTGTCACATACAAACCCGTAATATAATTTTACTAATATGTTGTTAGCACTGGTGTGGGCCTATCCTTCCCTGATTAATCATGTGGTTATTCTGCTATGTACAGCACAACTAATTAACTGTAGTAATATCATATTGCCATAATGTAAATGGCCACGGAATAATAGGGATACACTTTTTTTAAACCAAGCTAATCCTTATTACAAAAACTAACTAAAATAAGAAATAACTAATCCATTATGGAGATTCAATATGGAAAACATGTACAGTATGAATATCGAACAGGAAGGAAATATACATCATTATTTGGGCACCACTGTTGCAGCAACATCGACAAAAAAAGCCTCTCCAGCTGACATAGTTTGTAATATGTCTGTAAAAATGGTTCAGACAATGCTTTAGGGTACGTGGCAGCGGCTTCAACAACATATGATAAACCACTATCCAACCAATTCTATATTAGTAGCAAACTATCCTTGCCAATTATTACCATTACACGTGCAGTATGTGTTACTTGTTCTTTTGTTATTTGATTTACTTATTTGTTTCGTTTTTATCTCTTAAATATATCACCAGCAGGTCTCCTGTGAAGAATACAACTTTAAACAAATTCCTCTAGTTTCCTTAGCAGTAATTCCGAAAAAAATGTTTTTAGTCAGGGAATATTATCAGATATTTGGCAAATCTGGTAATAAATTCCTTACCAATAAAATGTCTTCACCAATGTGTTCACAAACGTGTCTAATAACACATATTAAAAGATTTAAAATAAACTCCCGTAGGAAAACCAGTCACACCTGCTGAAAGTTGGGGGTACCTGGAACCTTGTCGGTGAAATCATGAAAATGTTTACCCCTGTGCTTTAAGTAGCTTGTAAGGGGTCAAACTAGGGTTTTTTCAGGCTTCTGAATTGATTGCAAATATTTGTTTTGCACCAAAACCACTCTTTGGTGGAAAAACGGCCACGTCCCTCCCATCACGCCCACTCCCCCACACACCCACTTTTGTGTTTAAATGAATATTGCAAGGTGCATGCAAGCTTAAAACAAAATATATATATTATACAGTGGTGGGCACAGCTAACCGAAAAGTTAGCTGCGATAACCGATAATCAGCTAACTTAGAAAGTTAGCTTCGATAATGCTGAATCTCTAAATTGCTAAAGAAATTAGTGGAAGCTAACGATAACAGTTAACAGCTAACTTTTATCATATGAATTTATCATTGGTTTGATTTTTCCCTCTTATACCCTTAACCCTTAAAGAGCGGCGCCCGGCTAAAGTCGAGTGAAATAAATGTGGCCTATGTGGCGGGGCCCGGCTATAGTCGCATGCAATTTTCAGCACGTAATGTGCTCTGAGAGAGAGCGGAGCGGTGGGAGGAGCGTAGGTTACCTCATGACCGCTCGCCACGGTGGCCGTGGAGCTACTGAGATGTACTCCGCCCTACTCCGCCCTACTCAACCCTCCCTCACTCGTTTCGCACGTAATAATGTAAGGAAATGACCGTATTTTACCGATTTTGCCCTTCGGTTGCACGATCGTTGCAAGACAACCAGTGATCGTAGAAGGATGGTTCTGGTGTCATTGGAAAGCTCATTTATCGCCCTTTCAGGGATACATTCTTGTATTACGCTCTGGCTCTTGTTTATGCATGAAAAAGAGCTCGGAAACAACCCCATTTATGGTAAAAACCCCCGCTGGGCGGCACGGTCAAATATACCGCCTAGGCCGCTCGTTGAGTGTTAAACACAAACCTAGAATACTAAAACTATGATATGCATTAGGTTGTAGTAGTAGTTTATTGCTTAGACACAGCTTTCCAAAACATAGGCTAGAAGAATCATAGAATGCCAAGATCAGATGATTAACCCGGTGAGACCCAGCGTCGCACGTGTTGCGTCGGCAGTGTTTGATCACCAACTCCCAGCGACGCATCACGTGCGTCCGACATATAAATAACACTTACGTGGCTCGTAAGGTAGGAAATGGCGGGAGAATAGGAGGGGGAGGTACCGTAGTGTGTGTGGGAGCCGGGCCAGTAGGTGTGAGCGGGCCGAGACAGCAGCGCGGCTGGTGGTGGTGGGCTTAGTGGGGATACTTTACACCCTTAGTTCACCGCCACTTTGAACCTTCATTACTCCGGTTGTATGGGAGCTACAGGCTTGAGATTTATGTGAGACACTCCTTAGGATGTATGCCGTACAATGCCATACTCAGTTTTTACCCTAGTGCTCCCGGGCGGGTGGTCATACGGGGGAGACGAACTTTCGAACCCCCCCCCCCCCGCCCCCCAAATGACCGAAATGATTTTTTTTTTATTTTTGTCTTCATTTCTCACCATTCTCTTCCATTTTGGCTCAACAATTTTTTTTGAGGCTCCCCCCCCCCCCCCCAACAAAAAATTTCCTAGGTGATTTTTTTTTTTTTTTTTTCATTTCTCATCCTTGTCTTCCATTTTAGCAAACAATAAAAAAGAAGTGAAAATGGCTTGGGCCTGGGGTGAACAAAATATTATAACTAGCCGGGGCTCAACGGGTTAATGAATGTGCATGTGCATCCTTTTGTACATAAATCATTAAATGAACAAATGAAATAGGCATAAGCTTACAATCAAATTTATTTACATATAGGCTATCTATACAAGACTTCAGTATTACTACTGTATCACAATGTTTACGGACACTGTTAATCAAAATTAAATTCAATATATTAGCGAGTACCGATAGCTAAAATTTAAATATAATGTTTCTCTCGTGAGTTATATATATCAGTGTCTGTATGCAATAGTATAAGAACGATAAAATATTACTAAATAGTAAATAATAACAAAAATATAGTAATTATGATTGATTAAGTATGATTATGACTTATTACTCATGAGTCACAACTCATGAGCTATGTAACGACAGTTCTGTCGATTTGTTTTGTTTTTATTGAGTTAGAAAACTTAGATACGCATAGACAGTAGAACAAAATCAATGAGCTTAACCCCTAAAGTTAAGTTTTATATCCTAGAAGTAGTTCATAGGCTAAAGAAAATCATCTATTGATAACTAGAATATAATGCAAATTTCATCATGGTGCTGAAGGGGTTAATAGTTATAAATATCTAAATATTAATTATTGTTAATCAACAATTAACTAAAATGCATTTGAGACTGTGGTTGCCTGGGAAACAAATTTACTTGCTAATATAGGAACTTGTATAACAATAAATAAATACAAATATATACCCAAATAGATCTATGGTAACATTTTGAAAATGTAAATGTCGTAGTTTTTCTGTAGCGAATTTCTCAAGTCGGCGCTAGACTCACGACACGTTGTGACGTTCATGTCATAACATGACTCATGAGTCTTGTATTGTGTACTGTACATGTGCATGTGACGTGATATAGCCAGTGTAATACTGCCTGTTGCAATATTGCAATTACATACTCACATAAATATGTGTAATTTTAGGGTTTACAAACGTTTTTTACCAATAAACTTGTTTTACCAGGATATGCACATTAGCTGATTAGCTAACTTACAGTTAGCGGCAGTAAATTTATCGGAAGCTAATCGGTTCGATAACGATTATCAAAGTTAGCTTAAAAGCTAACCAGCTAAAGATATATTTAGCTTCGCTATTAGCTGTTAGCTGATTAGCGGAAATCGTGCCCACCACTGTATATATATATATATAGGTTTATTTGTTAACTTATTAATTTTGTCATGATCACTATAAGGTAGCGCCAACGAAATAGACAATTTTCTTGACCCCTTAACTTCTCATAACTCAAAATGAAGGAAAGCAATAGAGCTGACATTTCTATCATTGGGGAAGAGCCCACCAGGAAAATAGGTGTGGATATTTACGCCCAGTTTGTTCTAGGCCTTTTTGAGTTATGAGAAGTTAAGAGGTCAAGAAAATTTTCAAGTGCGTTGGCGCTACCTATACCTGATATTTTTTTTAGTTGGTTGACATTCATAGGGAGTGAGTGAGTTTGAAGTGACAGCTGACAGTCAAGCTCTTGTGTGGATCATGGACAGACGGTAGACTCCACACATTTTAAACAACATTCACCACTCAAAAATATACTGCATAACGGTGTTACATCTGATATATAAGTATTATCTACATTTCTATTTCAATATTTCATGTCACTACGTTGATAATTTAAATATCTTAATATATAAAGAATGTAGCCTGTTATTAATTTTGTTTAGGCCATAGAGAGATTTGGAGCCACAATCATGAGGAAACAAGTTAATGTATTCAACTGTAACATGTTTAGTATAATTGACCAAAAATATAGTTCCCGCCTTTTTCCTTTGTAGGGCATTACAGTCTAGCAGTATGGAGGAGTATTGAGACGTTAATCTTGCACCTCTGTTCACTTGCTTCATCTGTGAAGGCTCTCAGACACCAGCTCAGAAGCTTGCAAAGGCAACTGCTAACGGCTACCCTACTCTGTTGGCATAGGCCTATGTAGAAGCAGTTAAAAATGCTACAATATTGGAGCGCATGAAAGAGGCACAGAATGTTGGAAGACTGAGATACCACATAGAGTGTAAACGTGATTTGTACAATAAGCCGGTCCAGGTCACCACTAAGTCAAATCGTGCAGCAGAGGCAGAGAACGAGTCAGCAAAGACAAAGAGGTGACACATTTGCTCTGGGTTTGGTGCATCTACTGCATGCAGTTCTGCGAGTTCACATTCTGTTCAGCTTCTGTACAAGAATGTATGCATTCTTTGCTACCTGCCTGCTCATCTCTTCCTAAAAAAATCCAGAGACTGCTAGAAAGAGATACAGAATTCCTGACAATTTGACTACGAATAGATTGAAAAAAAAGCTTGCTGAAGTCAGCACAGGGTCGTAAAGACGATTGGGTCACTGAATTCATTGGTCGTCTAGAAGGGATGAACGACTTAGTAGCAGAGGAAACCCTGTATCATTTGTGCTGCAAAATGCTGGATATCTTCTCAGCTGCGGGGCATCATTAATAGGCTAAGGGCGCATGGTTGTATTGTCAGCTGATGAAGCAACTCTTAACTTCACCTGATTACAAGGATATCTTTGAAAGTATCACTGGACACGGGAACCACGTTGTCCGTTACACTTGTGATGATTGGTCTGGCACTTGGTGTGACATCTGTATCGAGCAAACACTGATGAAGGCAGCCAAATCAGAAGGTGGGTTGGGCAGAGGGAGGATGAGAAATGTGTTCTTCAGGCCACAAGTGCTGGGTGCAGACCCTAAACCACTTATCTGATGTCAACCAGCGGATGGTGGAAGGTGTCAAGAAAAATGATCCACTCCACAAAGACCTTGCCAAAACACGGATGAAGCGAGATGCTGAAGTTATTGAACTTGCCCTCCAATGGTTTGAGGAGAACAACCCCTTCGACCATGATCGAGACAAGCATTTGCTTGTGTCCTTCACAACGGGGTTCACAAGCACTGCAGACGATGCAGTCCATGTACAGGCCCTGTCATCTCTCAGAAAGATTCCCAATGTCAGTGACAAGAAGATTCACCTAAACTCATTCAAGTTGTTCAACCGACTGATAATCTTCGCTCAATGGGATATGGTACTTGAGACAAGCTTAGAGTATGAGCTGACTCCCTTCCCCTTATCCTTGTTCAGCAACATAGATCAAAAAATGAACAAGGCAAATGAGGCAGGCTTTTCCAAGACTCACTAACCAACCATGATTATGTCTTGTTGTTGATGGTGGATGGCCTCTCTACATGATGAAGTGGGAACAAGGTCAGACCTGGCAGGAGATTGCACACAGTTACCTGATCTACTTGCAGCGTCTTGGCCATCACTCTGAGAAGATCATTGTTGTCTTCGATGGCTATAGCAGCTCGCCAAAAGATCACGACCACATCCGGCGTACCAAGAACTCCTGCTGTGATCTACAGATTCGACTGGATGTAATGCATTTGACACCAAGGGCAAAGTTCCTGGACAACACTCATAACAAGAGGGAGCTCATCAATCTCCTGTCTTCAACATTCCTGAAGCATCAGATCATTGTACAGCAGTGTGACATGATGCTGACACTTCGATTGTGAGAGCAACATTGGCTGCTGCTACAGATGACTCTGTTGAGGTCAGTAAAACATTATGCAGCATAGTTACATTACTTAGATCAAGTACAATTTCTGTGGTTGATTTTTGCTGTATTGTGCTGTATTTTGATGTGCCACTTTGGTATGCAAGGGTACTGATCCTCAGAAAAGATGAGTATTAGCATTGTTAAATAATTTGAGGATTGCTCAGTTTTTTTTTGCACAGTTCAAGACATTTTGCACATATCTTTTCTGTTTTCAGGTGTGGGCAGAAGACACAGACGTGCTGGTAATGCTGGTTCACCATAGCTCAAGCACCAATCATCCACTCTTCTTAACCCGCTGAGCCCCAGCTAGTTATTAATAAATGTACCACCAGGGCCCAGCAGGGTTTGATTTTGTTTTTATTCCAGAAACAATAGCGAATGGGTTAGGAATGAAGGAAAAAAAAAAATTGGTCATAAAGTGCAAAAAATGGTCCTACAGAGCCCCCGAAAATGGATTTTACAAGAGTATAAAATTTAAGGTAATTTCCCCCAAAAAACATGTTTTTGCACGCTCAGGCGCACGCGGTTGGACTTTGAGAGTTTTCAACCATCGGCATGGGTGCGTGGGATACTTACACAGTTCCCATACAAATCTGAGCCCTCGGGGTGCCATAGGACCGGAGTAATTAGGACCGGACCGGCCAGGACGCAAACGTTGCATCGCTGGGTTCTGGTGATCGAACATTGCCGACGCAACACGTGCGACGCTGGGTCTCAGCGGGTTAATGACGTCGAGGGGCTCGTACGATGTCAGGAAGATTCAACAAGGTCTCTCTGAAAGACATAAGCACTACCTGCTCTTTTGCCATGCCTTCACTGGTTGTGATACCGTTTCTGCAATCGGGAGCCATGGGAAATTTACTTCATTTTATTGAACAAGTTTTGTGCAGACTACATTGATGAATACATGGACATCTATCTTCCTTGATGTACAGGATGCTAAGGACGAGGTGATCCAGGCTGGTATTGCGATTTTCCAGTACAAATACCATGCATCAGGTACTACTTTGGATGCAATTCGATACAACATGGTCTCACGGAAAGCTGTGCAGCTGCACAGCACTCTTTCAATGCCTATCTCCAAACCCGGGACTGGCTGCATCTGCAGAGCATGTCTTTGGATCCCAGTGACTATGGATGGATGGTAGAAGTTCATGAGCCGGTTCCAACACTAGATCCCATGGCTCCTGAGGAGCTACACCGGTTCACAAGCTGCAATTGTACTGGAAATTGAAGTAACCGGCGGTGCAGCTGCAAGAAGGATGGTGTAAGGTGTATTTCAGCATGAGCAGGTTGCAAAGGCATTACATGCAATAACTGAATCCATGATGAGGCAGAATCTGGTGAAGATTCAGACCTAGACTCCTAAGACATTTCAGATTGTGAAGCATTGTTGAGCAATATTTTTTCTGAGTAGTATTTGAGATATTGATATAATTAATAAAGTTACTTTTAAATTTACATCTAAAAGTGTGCGTGACCATTTTTCCACCAAGGAATGGTTTTGGTGCCAAACAAATATTTGCAATACATTCAGAATCCTGAAAAATACCCTAGTTTGACCCCTTACAAGCTACTTAAATTAGGGGTAAACGTTTTCGATTTTTCACCGACAAGGTTCCAGATACCACAATTTTCAGCAGCTGTCACAGGTTTTCCTACGGGAGTTGACTGTAAATATGTTAATGTTATTAGACACCTTTATGAACACATTGGTGAAGACATGTTTGGTAAGGAATTTATTCCCAGATTTTCACAATATTCCCTAACTATTTCCTATTCATCAGGCTTAACTAAATACACTTATCTCCGCTGAGAAACTAAATCCATTACAGACACTATTTTATTCAGCACGATTTAAGCTCGACGTCGGAGATTTAATCCTCTCCGAAGCGAGCACAAAGCCTTTTGTGTTCCTCATTCCAGTTCCTCTACAACTGTGTGAAAAGCTGAATGCTAACAACACTGAATGCCTTTGTTTATAGTGTCCGTTAGTTAAGGTGTCATGAAAATTGTTTTAGTGCCAAAGAACTTATAATAGACTTGATGTTTGCAAAATATTAGAAGAATTTAATTTCTTCTATTATATATACTGTACAGTATAATTATACTGTATATATATATATATATATATATATATATATATATATATATATATTGAGAATATATCACAAATACACGTGAGCCACTAAATGTTTCTAGTCTCTCAGTGGGGATCGAACCGTCGACCATCAGGACGATAGCCGACGCTTTAATCAATTACACCACGGCAGTCTAAAAGACACTCAGCCTTCTATCCTATTTATGTTAGGGAGAAGGGAAACCCACTAGGCGAATATATTTCAATTCAAACCTAGTTGTAGGATCCATATTTCCAGAATACCATACACGGATTTTTGAGTGTCTCGACGCAACTCGGGTCGAAATAATGAATTAAATTAAATCAATTTCGACCCGAGTTGCGTCGGGACACTCAAAAATCCGTGTATGGTATTCTGGAAATATGGATCCTACAACTAGGTTTGAATTGAAATATATTCGCCTAGTGGGTTTCCCTTCTCCCTAACATAAATAGGATAGAAGGCCGAGTGTCTTTTAGACTGCCGTGGTGTAATTGATTAAAGCGTCGGCTATCGTCCTGATGGTCGATGGTTCGATCCCCACTGAGAGACTAGAAACATATATATATATATATTCTCTGCAACTCTCCAACCCAAGAGTGAAATGTTACTCTCAAACTTTCTTCTGTTCAACAGCTGAGCTCTGGAACTCTCTCCCAGAATCAGTCTTTCCCTCTTCCTATGACTTAAATTGCTTCAAACTCCGTGTCCAGGCATTTTGGCTCGAACGTCCCTTGATTTTGGCCTTGTCACTCTTTCAACTATGGGGGAGTCACTCGCTATAGGCAGTTCTGCCTTTTGCCTCCCTCTCTCACATAGAAAAAAAAAATATATATATATATATATATACTGTATACCGGTATATATATATATATATATATATACCGGTATATATATATATATATATATATATATATATATATATATATTGTCAGAATCACTGGACTATTATCATAGTATTGTTATTAAAGCTAATGACTTATTAAAGTGCATGATATCATGTAGATGTTAGACTTCCAATCTGACATGTATTCCTTAGTCATACTGTATATATTTAAGTTGATCTTATATGGAGTTCTGATATATATCAGTATATGCAAAGAAAAATTAATTATAATGTCTAGAGATAGTTTATGTATAAATTAACCATATGATCAAGTTATTGTAGATTTTATGGTGTGTTGTCTTACTAAGAAATGCCTCTGGCTGATTGCTGGGTTGCCATTTGTCGCTTTGAGTTTCATCTGGCAAGATTCAAATTTGAATGTCATTTTTTGCTTTGTATGAATTAATAGGAGTTGCTACTTAACTTATGACCATTTATATGGATGAAATATATTACTATATTGTTAATCCTGAGTGAATTTTATCGGAGATAATTTGTAAATTGAGAAAATAATGGCAAGTTATCAAGATTCTGGTTGCCTGAGTTGCCAGACACCGCTTGGGTATATAACCAGGTTAACCCTTCCAGCCCGGCTGTCCTTTTATAAGGACACCGCGGAAGATGGGCAGGACCCCGGGTGTCCTTATAACAGGCAGTAAGCTTGAAAGCCTATTCAGCATGGTATGAACGCCGTGCGTCCGACGCATGTAAACAAAGCCGGTCATTGCATCACCGCACCTCCGAAAACAAGAAGGAGACGTCGGATCAATGTTGTTGTTGTATGATATGACGAAATTAGTGTCTGAAAAGCTCGGATATTGTCAACATCGCGGCAAAATTCGCTCCACGGAAATCGTCATCACAACTGAATCAGTTGACCTGTAGAGCTCTACTCAACGCCAGTCTACAGATTGGAAACCGCACTACGTTTAGAGAGGCGTGGGAAATTTCTAGCAGTTAAGATAACAAAGATACGGTAGTCTAGGCCTAGACGTTTTTCGGCCAAATCGCCCAGGTACCTGACACTGTCCTTAGGAGGGGGCCCCCGGGGGGAAAGGATTAAGGGAAGTTTCAGGCAGTAGCTGTCGGTCTTCATACGGAGAGGATGTTGCTCTTTCTCTCTCTGCCCTGGTTTTACATACTGAAATGTTGGGACACCTCTACTGATTGTTTTACCTTGGTGTGGAGATATATTTCTAATTCTGCATGTCGGAATGTATACACAGAGATAAGACAGGTATATAATTGAAGGGTCAGTATGGAAATATATGATATATGATATCTTTAGTTTCTGCTATGTCATTCAATCATTCTCGAGATTTAGTATGTTGATGAGAGATATATCATATGTTTCATAGCATGTATACTCATTGTTTCTTATGACTTTTGTATGGTATGTTTATTAAGCAAGTGTAGTCAAATATTATTATTATCATTATTGATTTTGTTACAATTGTGTGATGGTTTAAGTTTACATATATTTAGCATGGTACACATGAAATTTATTGAGGACTTGTGGGCACAAAATTAATATGAACTATGTATTATACTTTGGTAACATATAGAGGAGAGGAATCCCTATGGTGTGAGAGTACATTGCCCATGAGTTTTGATTGTGTGACACAAACATTTCAACATTATGCGTGACATTTATTATTTGAAAGGAATACTTCATTAAATTTATGTTGCTTCTGAAACACTTAACATATTGCAGTACTTTATATCACTCATTTTAATTTATAACTCCTTCAGAGATTAATGTATTTAGACATAATAATCTGAGTCCTGTAAGAATCCTAAATTAATAAGATTTATTCTATAACCTTTAACTTGAGTTTGATATAGTCCCAGTAGTATATAGTCTGTAGCAAATATTTAAGTAATAACATTCATTATGAGGGTTTTAGCGTCCGACAGCTGTGCTTTTACCACTCAACAGCAGATAGCAAGTTGCAGGTAAGTTAATTGGCATTATCTTGGGTTAACATTACCTACTTGGCCGTGACAATATACAGTATATATATATATATATATATATATATATATATATATATATATATATATATATGCTGAATGTCTTTGTATCATACTGTTTTTCCTATACAATAATACTGTTTAAAAAAATATACAACTATATATTAGAAAGCACATGAATATGACACAGAATGATATATATTTTGTCAACGTAAAGACTCTCAAGCTAAAAATGGGCCTTTGGTTTATAGAGGCAATGCACACAAGAATATAAGCCAAATTACAAGTACCTCATTAGTCATTATAGTGTTGTATATCAAACAAATAGATTTATCAAATGTACCCGTATGCAACCCTAAACTCCACAATGAACTTTTGATGATAGTATAGTATGTTCCCAACACATAATATATTTTTTTTTAATTTGTATATATATTTACAGCCATTCTCTGAAACATTACAGATATTATACAGTACTTTTTTACCCGATTTTGATTAAATATTGGTTCAAATGGATATATACTTAACCCGTACAGCCCCAGCGACGCGTCTGATGCGTCGGCGATGTATGTAACGCACAGCCCCAGAGAAGCGCCTGACGCGTCACCCTAATTGCGCCGACCGTAACCTCAGGTGTAGCCACTCAAGAGGGCTCAGATTTGTATGGGAACTGTGTACGTATCCCACGCAACCATGCCGATGGTTGAAAACTCTCAAAGTCCACGTGCGTGCGCGTTAGCGCGCAATAACCTGTTTTTTTGAGGTAATTGCCTTCAAGTTTTTACTCTTGTAAAATACGTTTTCGGGGGCTCTGTAGGACCATTTTTTAAGCTTTTTGAGCGGTTTATCGTGGTTTTTCCTGCATTCCTAACCCATTCGCTATTGTTTCTGGAATAAAACAATTTTTTGAAAACCGGCCGGGTTCTGGTGAACAAACATTACAAAACTAGCCGGGGCTCCACGGGTTAATACTGTCACTTCTTCCTTTGACAAAGTTGAACTCTTCGCACAAACTTTCACGAAAAACCCGACCTTGAATGATTACGGTGCAATTCCTCTTTCTTACTAATGGGTAATGTCTAAAATATCTTCTAAGGATGTACAATATTTTCTGCTCTCTCTGGGTTTAATACTAAGAAGGCGTATGGACCAGATTTTGTTACTACTGTTGTGCTTAAAAACTGTTCTTCCGTGCTGACTCTATACCTAGGCAAACTCTTCCGTGTCTGTCTTTCCTCCAACGTCTTCCCTTCTTGATTGAAGTTTGCTCTCAATCAATCCGTCCCGAAGAAGGGTAACCACTCTTAATTCTCCAACTGTCGTCCATTTGCTCTCATATCTTGCATATCTAAAGTTTTAAAATGTATCTTAAATTCAAAATATGTTAAGTATTTGTTTTTCCATAACATATTTTCAGATGGTCAGTATGATTTCCTTAAGGGTTGCTCTACTGGTGATCTCCATAATATCTGACTAACTCTTGGACATCAGGGACATTAGGGACTTTGGTGAGATCTTTGTTTATTCGCTAGACCAAAGCCTTTGATAGTGTCTGGCACAGCCATGATTGTTCCTCGATGGTCTAGTTGGTCTGGTGGTGGTCTGCTATGCTGTAGGCGTGGGACTGAGGCTCGGGTTGCTTAAATCACTTCTTTCCAAACTACCGTCATTCGTTTTCCATCCCTCTATCTGTACCTTAATCTCTAAGTACCTTTCTGACCATTCCATAGCTGCGATTGTGGATGGCTATCGATTGCTCACTTCCTCAACTTATCAACTATCTCCAGTTATATTTGTAACCCTTTCTGTACCGGTGACATTCTTTTTATCATATTCTAGCAACTATTAGACTATTTTATTCAGCTTAGGAAGGATCTGTGGTAGCAAAAAGAAGGATTAATGAAGATATGTTGTTTTTTAATTGTTAGAGGTCCTTCCTAAGATGAATTAAATCATGTTATAGTTGACAGAATATCGTCACCGGTACTGTATGGCTAAATATATATTTATGATCTTCTCAACTGTACCTTTCGTTCTATCTACTCCTATGTCAATGACTCTACCTCACATTATTCAATTAGCTTTACACATCGACCTTCCATGCAATTACTTCAAAACTCGCGTGATCTATCAACTATATCCGATTGTAGCAGAGAAAAATTTGTTTCGTTCAATGCTTCCATAACCCAATTTCTCCATCCATCTACCCATCACAATCTCCCACACGACTATCCCTTACTCTTGAACAACACACAAATCAACTTTTCATCTTCTATCAATATTCTTGATGTTTCTTTTTGTTCTGACTTTTTTTTGAAAAACACGTATGACCACTTTTAATAAAACAACTTTCCAAATATTATGTGTGTTTAACTGTCTCCGTGGGTCCTCCACCCACGCAATAATTATTTACAGAGGCACTGGGCGCCCATGTATCGAGAGGTGTTCGCATGTGTAAGGAAGTTCCACTCATACCGTACTTCTCGAAGGGTAGAGTCATAATCATTTCATCTCATCAACTCGCTTCCTCATATTAATTCTTTACAATATCTCTCTACACCTCTAAACATCACAATGTTGCATATCTCTCACTCTTCTACTGTTTTTACAATAATCAGTGTTCTTCAGAGTGTTCTCAGTGTATACTTTTTTTTCTATGTGAATGAGGTAGACAAAAGGCATAACTGCCTGCAGCAAGTGCCTCCCCCAGATTTCAAAGAGTGACAGGGCCGAAATCACGGGACGTTCGAGCTAAAATGCCTGGACACACAGAGTTTGAAGCAATTTATGTCATAGGAAGAGGGAAGGACTTAATTTTTCTTACGGTGAGTAGATGGCACCCGTCTTTCAACACATTCCCATCCATTTTCTGTCCAACTCTCTTACCCAAGAGTAAACCGATTCTTCCACTCAACAAGTAAATTCCCGAACTCTCTCCCTTAATCTATCCTTCCCGTATTCTATGACTTCAACTACTTCAAGCTCTGTGTATCCAGACATTTTAACTTACCTTGAATTTAGCACTCTACTATTCTTTCAATTTGTATCAGGCAGACTGGCCTTTTGTCTGCTTCTTACTCATAGGAAAAATGGCACAACAGAAAATCCAACTTGCAATTCCTTTAATAACTATGACAAAGGAACATTAAACCATGCTCACGCACACACACATTCCAATTAAAGTATATGCGACATGTGATTATGTGTACGTGTGTGCGGTATTAACCATGTTGTGATATGATGTGTGGAAGAAACATTTGTAATGTTTAATTACGAATAACATTTATTTTCCGTTAGCTTGTTAAGCTATTCAGTAGAGTAGTGCATTATGAAGTCATATTCATATTAATATTATTGCCATACATTATTATTAGTATTAGTTCCATACATACAACCAAAGATAGATAACTGATGTATGAAGGTACACCACGACTTTTAATTGTTTCTATATATCTGTGTGGGTGATGGTGAGAGAGTGGGAGGCCAGGCAGCAATACTGAACACTATTGACTGTGTCTGTATATCTATGTGGGTGATGGTGAGAGAGTGGGAGGCCAGGCAGCAATAATGAACACTAATGACTGTGTCTGTATATCTGTGTGGGTGATGGTGAGAGAATGGGGGGCCAGGCAACAATAATGAACACTATTGACTGTGTTTGTAGATCTGTGTGGGTGATGGTGAGAGAGTGGGAGGCCAGGCAACAATAATGAACACTATTGACTGTGTCTGTATATCTGTGTGGGTGATGGTGAGCGAGTGGGAGGCCAGGCAACAATAATGAACACTATTGACTGTGTCTGTATAATGTATATCTGTGTGAGTGATGGTGAGAGAGTGGTAGGCCAGGCAACAATAATGAACACTATTGACTGTGTCTGTATATCTGTGTGGGTGATGGTGAGAGAGTGGGATGCCAGGCAGCAATAATGAACACTATTGACTGTGTCTGTATATCTGTGTGGGTGATGGTGAGAGAGTGGGTGGCCAGGCAACAATAATTAACACTATTGACTATGTCTGTATATCTGTGTGGGTGATGGTGAGAGAGTGGGAGGCCAGGCAACAATAGTGAACACTATTGACTGTGTCTGTATATATGTGTGGGTGATGGTGACAGAGTGTTAGGCCAGGCAACAATAATGAACACAATTGACTGTGTCTGTATATCAATGTGGGTGATGGTGAGAGAGTGGGTGGCCAGGCAACAATAATGAACACAATTGACTGTGTCTGTATATCTGTGTGGGTGATGGTGAGAGAGTGGGTGGCCAGGCAACAATAATGAACACTATTGATTGTGTATGTATATCTGTGTGGGTGATGGTGAGAGAGTCGGAGGCCAGGCAACAATAATGAACACTATTGACTGTGTCTGTATATCTGTGTGGGTGATGGTGAGAGAGTGGGGGGCCAGGCAACAATAATGAACACTATTGACTGTGTCTGTATATCTGTGTGGGTGATGGTGAGAGAGTGGGACGCCAGGCAACAATAATGAACACTATTGACTGTGTCTGTATATCTGTGTGGGTGATGGTGAGAGAGTGGAGGGCCAGGCAACAATAATGAACACTATTGACTGTGTCTGTATATCTGTGTGGGTGTTGGTGAGAGAGTGGGAGACTAGGCAACAATAATGAACACTATTGACTGTGTCTGTATAGCTGTGTGGGTGATGGTGAGAGAGTGGGTGGCCAGGCAACAATAATGAACACTATTGACTGTTTGTATATCTGTGTTGGTGATGGTGAGAGAGTGAGAGGCCAGACAACAATAATGAACACTATTGACTGTGTTTGTATATCTGTGTGGGTGATGGTGAGAGAGTGGGAGGCCAGGCAACAATAATGAACACTATTGACTGTGTCTGTATATCTGTGTGGGTGATGGTGAGAGAATGGGAGGCCAGGCAACAATAATGAACACTATTGACTGTGTCTGTATATCTGTGTGGGTGATGGTGAGAGAGTGGGAGGCCAGGCAACAATAATGAACACTATTGACTGTGTCTGTATATCTGTGTGTGATGGTGAGAGAGTGGTAGGCCAGGCAACAATAATGAACACTATTGACTGTGTCTGTATATCTGTGTGGGTGATGGAGAGAGAGTGGTAGGCCAGGCAACAATAATGAATACTATTGACTGTGTCTGTATATCTGTGTGGGTGATGGTGAGAGAGTGGGAGGCCAGGTAACAATAATGAACACTATTAACTGTGTCTGTATATCCATGTGGGTGATGGTGAGAGAGTGAGTGGCCAGGCAACAATAATAAACACTATTGACTGTGTCTGTATATCTGTGTGGGTGATGGTGAGAGAGTGGAAGGCCAGGCAGCAATAATGAACACTATTGACTGTGTCTGTATATCTGTGTGGGTGATGGTGAGAGAGTGGGGGGCCAGGTAACAATAATGAACACTATTGACTGTGGCTGTATATCTGTGTGGGTGATGGTGAGAGAGTGGGACGCCAGGCAACATTAATGAACACTATTGACTGTGTCTGTATATCTGTGTGGGTGATGGTGAGAGAGTGGGAGGCCACGCAACAATAATGAACACAATTGACTGTGTCTGCATATCAATGTGGGTGATGGTGAGAGAGTGGGTGGCCAGGCAACAATAATGAACACAATTGACTGTGTCTGTATATCTGTGTGGGTGATGGTGAGAGAGTGGGTGGCCAGGCAACAATAATGAACACTATTGACTGTGTCTGTATATTTGTGTGGGTGATGGTGAGAGAGTGGGGGGCCAGGCAACAATAATGAACACTATTGACTGTGTCTGTATAGCTGTGTGGGTGATGGTGAGAGAGTGGGAGGCCAGGCAACAATAATGAACACTATTGACTGTGTCTGTATATCTGTGTGGGTGATGGTGAGAGAGTGGGATGCGAGGCAGCAATAATGAACACTATTGAATGTGTCTGTATATCTGTGTGGGTGATGGTGAGAGAGTGGGAGGCCAGGCAACAATAATGAACACTATTGACTGTGTCTGTATATCTGTGTGGATGATGGTGAGAGAGTGGGGGGCCAGGCAACAATAATGAACACTATTGACTGTGGCTGTATATCTGTGTGGGTGATGGTGAGAGAGTGGGAGGCCAGGCAACAATAATGAACACTATTGACTGTGTCTGTATATCTGTGTGGGTGATGGTGAGAGAGTGGGAGGCCAGGCATCAATAATGAACACTATTGACTGTGTCTGTATATCTGTGTGGGTGATGGTGAGAGAGTGGGGGGCCAGGCAACAATAATGAACACTATTGACTGTGGCTGTATATCTGTGTGGGTGATGGTGAGAGAGTGGGAGGCCAGGCAACAGTATTGAACACTATTGACTGTGTCTGTATATATGTGTGGGTGATGGTGAGAGAGTGGGAGGCCAGGCAACAATAATGAACACAATTGACTGTGTCTGTATATCAATGTGGGTGATGGTGAGAGAGTGGGTGGCCAGGCAACAATAATGAACACTATTGACTGTGTCTGTATATCTGTGTGGGTGATGGTGAGAGAGTGGGTGGCCAGGCAACAATAATGAACACTATTGATTGTGTATGTATATCTGTGTGGGTGATGGTGAGAGAGTCGGAGGCCAGGCAACAATAATGAACACTATTGACTGTGTCTGTATATCTGTGTGGGTGATGGTGAGAGAGTGGTAGGCCAGGCAACAATAATGAACTCTATTGACTGTGTCTGTATATCTGTGTGGGTGATGGTGAGAGAGTGGGTGGCCAGGCAACAATAATGAACACTATTGACTGTGTCTGTATATCTGTGTGGGTGATGGTGAGAGAGTGAGAGGCCAGGCAACAATAATGAACACTATTGACTGTGTCTGTATATCTGTGTGGGTGTTGGTGAGAGAGTGGGAGACTAGGCAACAATAATGAACACTATTGACTGTGTCCGTATAGCTGTGTGGGTGATGGTGAGAGAGTGGGTGGCCAGGCAACAATAATGACCACTATTGTACTGGCATACAAAACACTTTCCCAAACTATATACCGTGTTTGTTGTGTGTACACATTCCAGGGTTAAGCTTTAATTAATTGCATATTTTTAGGCAGAATAATTACCATTGCCCATGTTGCACTATGTAGTATGCACACACACAGGTTTAGCGTTGTATTACAATTCCAATTAGCTTACAGCTTTATGAGCAGCAATATACTTCAAAGAGATTTCTAAAATAATGAACTACCATGTTGACCATGCGTCCTCCGAAATAGTTGTGGTTTTAACTTCCTGGTATTTAATTTTGCCTCCCATTATTTATTACTGCAGAAAATCTTTAGTCAGTTAAAATTAAATGTATCCCTTATGTGTATATTCTTACATTAAATGCAATTACATTAACAATACAGTTTGGAATTTTTGCATGTAATAATAAAGACGAGATATATGATTTTATAAATGTATTGTGGCAGACCTTAATGGGAGAATTTTGCCTGCTGGTTGTGTGACATGTTATATTCTTTCCGGGATCAGGTATTACGAAAATATCTAACCTTTATTAAAGCTTAACATAGCTTGAATATAAGTATATGTGGTCTTGTTTGATTAAGACAGACGGATGTATTAAGGATGTACTTAAAGTTTAATAAAGAGTATTTGGTAGATCACATTCATATATATCTCGTATGTGTTTACCTTGGGATCAGTGGTGTGTGCACATATAATCACTCCCCATCATATCCAGGGTGATATGTCCCACGGAAATAATGACAAATATCACCCATTAATGGGAACTTAGAATGCTAACGTTCATGATCTTGTTTGAGGGATCATCATGCACAGGCCAAAGCATATAGCATGTATTTGTACCAAATTATAAACTGTGCCTTGTTCCTATATGTTTCCGCCCTTCAAAATGTAATTTTATGTGGCCTACAGTAGGTCACAACGATAAAACAGGCACAAGGGCGCGTAATGACAGTCAATTATATTACATACAACACCGTTTAAACGGGTACATTTAAGGTGGTAGTGATAGGCTACGTTTGATCGTGACTGTATCTCAAACAAGATGTATGTCCCCCGTACCCTGCCACCACCAGCCATAACTAATTTGCATGACTCTTGTGTTTGCTGGAGGCCCGATTATCAATTTGTCACGATTTAAGTGAGGGACCTTTGTTTCCGTGTCAGCCAGGTGGGGAGGGATGAGGGTGGTGTTGATGGGTTATATGGTAGGTGAGGGCAGAGGTAGTCTTCCTGTACACAATAAAACACGAATCATACCATAAACATGTGTAACTGAATTTAGTTTCCAACATCATACCCGGCTTCAAGTTCTCCCATTCGAAGTAACTCATGATCGAATAACTTATCATGGCCATAAGACACATGGTCCTTCGCAGTTCTTCGCTATTTGGGATGGTTACCTAAGAAACCAAACAGGGTCAACATAAGAGAGCATAACCACGTGCCCATACAACCCAAGATGAACCATCTAAATTTTAACCATTACGTCCTGATTCAGTTTCACAGAGTACATGTTTGTTTGATGTGTGGTAATACCTCTGATGCCGAAGGAATTAACTGTCCCTCTCTACATCACGGTTCAGTATGGATGTCTCGCAAACAAATATATAACTGTGTCCTAAAGAGCATTAATTGTGTATTTCGGTAGATATGTCGACAGTGACAAATACTTTATATAATATTCTAGGCTGAGGTGAACAGTTATGCCGTGGTCCATCCACCAGTGATATGGATCTTCCCAACTATTGTTAGTTTGGTTTAAACTGGCGCTAAATTCAATCCATTACCAGCTGATTGTTGGATATTTACTGGAAAATAGGAAACCACTTATCTCTGCATAATATTTACACCAAATTAATACCATTTTGCCCAGCATAATTGTTGTAATAGCCGAGTAATCAGGAACTAAACATGTTCAACTGTCGTTATCTGGAATAATATAGTCGACAGATCAGTGGATATAATTATGTTTCCATCACATGTATGAAGAAATCACGCTACTTCAGTCAACACGTTACGAAAATATTGAACTTTAGTCTTAGTCCAACATACAGTATATTAGTACCGGTGTCATAGACTCCTCGTGCAACGACTTGAAAGTCAAAATGGGTATCTGGCAGGACTCACAGCAAAGTAATCCTGATATTTCATTGATCCATACCAAATTCCTCCGACTATCTGGCCTAATAACCAGCCCATACAAATATCTTGAAATATTAAAGTAACTGAACAGGTCCTTAACTTAGTACAGATATCAATAGGGAAAATAAAACAATTTTCTCCACATTTAGCAGCTCTACCTGTTTACAGAGATACAAAACGGCTAGGTCTACAAGCTCTGTAACCCTAAATTATATTTTACGTTTTGTGAATAGCCATTGATGACCAGCATGCAGAGGCACTAACTATACAATATATTATGGCATGGAACCTTTAATTTAAAGAGTTCGGGTTTTAATGCAGGTGGGAACAGGGTAAATCTATAATTGTACCGTATATAATCAGTCATATAATCGGTACCGTCACCATTCCCCAGCTCGTGTATTGGATTCACGTCATGGTAAGTTTCAGCTCTTTTGTCAGTGATAGCACAAGCGATGGAACACTTCCAAAACAAATCCACACAACATAGGATTATCTTTGGTCTTGTTTTCGAGGTAGTACAAAATATGACTGTACACTGGCCTGGGGTGCGGGGATGTACTGGTAAACGTGAGCGAGCTATATAACACAAAATGGCGGTCAGGGTTGGCATTTTAAATTATCTCCCTCCCTTGTTCTCCCCATATTTGGTTTGTAACCGAGTTCAGGCAAGTTATACCGAACAATATTTGTTGTACACTATCTACCGATACAAATCACATGATGAGTGTTACCTAATATTTTTGTCCTTGGGTCTAGTAAACATTTTAGTTATATTACTGCTCATATGTCGATATTTTGGAGATAATACAAATCGTCAACATTCAGCCGAAACAGTATTTATTACACCATCCTATTTTGTCATACAAGTACACGGTCATAGCAGGGAGTGTGACATTACTCGAGAGACAGTATGACTAAAAAACATTTGAAACATTTGAAATATAGAGATTTAATATAAGATAAGTTATGTATTCACTGTATTTAGTTCGTTTTCCAATAATGTTGCACTTTTCACTGCTTCGATCTGGTACAATTAAATACAGTTGTTGTTGTTGTTCCCCAAGCTGCCTGGCCGAACAGCCCCAAGGCCCCGAGTAAGGCCAAGGCCGTAAACGAGCGCCCCCACAGAACCCTCCCTGCCGACCACAATAAAGCCTGGGTGACCGAAGCCACTCCATGGCGGGGAGCTGAGAGGGTGCGTAAACGCCCGGGAAACCAAAGCCCCACCCAGGGCCCTGTGCCCCTCAGCAATTATGAAGAGAAAGTTGAGGGGCAAAGGAATAATGTGACGCTTTAGCTTCCAATCTTGGTAGATTGGGAGGTCAATCCACGGAAGAGACGCCGTCACTTGAGATTTAGAAAATATATAAGTAAAAGGAACAGTCAGAGTAAGCTATGGGTATGGCAGAGATCGCTCAGGTCTCACTCTGATAGACCAGCCCATCGCCAATTAAATACAGTTAAGTGGCAACACTGTTCAGTCATCCTTCATTACACTCTAGCAGCCCCAACGCACGTCTACACTTATATGTATTAAATACAGTTAAGTGGCAACACTGTTCAGTCATCCTTCATTACACTCTAGCAGCCCCAACGCACGTCTACACTTATATGTATTCGTTTGTGTAAAATTTTAAAATTTAATGTTTTATATATACATATATGTATATTTGCCATTGGTTTCGTGAAAATATTCGGATATTCGCAGATAGCTATGAATGGAAATGCGGATACGAATACAAATAGGAATATTGAAAAACATAGCGAATATTCGTGCATGCGAATGCGGAAGGGAATATTCGGAAATGTATTAGTTTAATGTATATCAGAATAATAATATAAACATAGGGTTTGCAAAAACATCCATTATCCCAAAGAGGTGATAAAACAGGCACTGCTGTATGCCCTAATGGGAACATTGTAATTAATTAGCCGACTGTCCCAGCAGGGAGAACTCCAATATTAATTACCATACGGGGGTAAAAGATTTGTTTCAAGGGATGTTGTAGTCCTCTAGATCTGCAGAGATCGGACAACTCTTCCGTCTTTAAACACATTCTTCACCCTTGTCCTATGATGATGTAACTTTAAACTTATTTTGGTTAACTTTAGATGACTATTTCAAATGAAGGAAGATCTGTATGAATCAACTATGCTAAAAAGTGCAATGCTTACCCAATATAACATATATAGAAAGTTTAGACCCACCTCATTATACTGTACACCCTAAAACTCAAATTGTGACCTTAAGAGATTTACTTTATAGCAGAATAATTCGATTTGGTTCTTTGATTTTGAGCCTACCGCATATGCATTTAGAAGTCTTGTCTGTGCTATTTGTGAGCTGGCAGTGTATCTTAATAAGTATTTTAGTCTTTGGAATGCATTTACTCAGCATTTTCTGCACATATCTATTGCATATTGGTTTACACATATTTGTTTAATATTAATCTAACTAATATTTGTAGTTTGGAGGTTTGCTTAGGCCATTCAAGGGGTCATAATGCATCATTATGTGTGCTTTATGTGCTTTGTATACAAATAGACCTCTTTCTTTCCACATATTCATCCCAAAATCTACCTATAACTATATAACACATAACCCCCTGTAACGTACTCCACGTCTGATTCGGAATATAACTAACTGTACATCAACTCCCAACCCTTTCAGACTCATATGACGCAGAGGTTGCCAGATTAGCAATAATAAATAAAGTTCTCTCACTCTTATAATTACCTCTCCAAAATTAGTTTTCTGCCCACAGCTAACTCAAAAACAACTGCAGAGGTTGAAGTAACTAAACTAAAGGTTTCTAAATACCCCTGATGGTAACAAAGGCTTTAAAGTATCCCTAATAGGCTCAAAATTGCGTCATATGTCGGAAGGGGTTAACCACTATTCCAAATTATTTTTCCAAACTATTTTATTAGCTCGCCACATTCCGTCCCCTACAAAGATCACAATCTTCATCACTGTCAGTAGCTGTACTATACAGTCATTTTGTATATATATTTTGATTATATTATATCTTTTCATACTCAAGGTGTTATAATTGCAACTAGCAGGGGTACCCGGCGTTGCCCGGGTTTAAATTCTACTACCATAATCACCATCATCAATCACCACTACCACAATCATCACAATACTACTACTACCATAATCACCGGCCTCGACCTCCCTGTGCCTCATTAAACGGCGACCTCGATTTCGGCCTCTAAATGACCTCCGATTTTTTATTTGACCTCATCCGTATCCCCATTTTGAGGGGCTGCGAACAACTTTCGTTCCATACACCTTTTCGATCGGAGGCCTCCTTCTGCCCCAAACGACCATTTTTACATTTTTTTTTTTTTTTTCAATTTCGGCTTCGAAACGACCTCCGATCGTGGTCTCGCCCCCTCTATGACCTGACCCAGGTCAATTGACACCCACATGCAAAGTTTCAGCTCCCCAGGTCCAAAACTGCGGCCGCCTATTAAGAACACACAGACAAACAGACACACAAACTGATTTAATAATATAGATGAGAAGTACTGTACGTAAACATAGTTATCGCATTGCAACACCTAACATATCATATTGGTTTGTTAGGAGAACGGTCGATTATAACAATTACCTCCGACAATGATTGAGTTTGTCCAGGAATACGGGTCATAATCCCGTGAAGGGGTTAATGGCAGTAGCTGTCAGATATGGGTTGAATATAAACGACTCGCTCCCAGTACTATCATAATTAATGACCATAATTTATCAGACTCTCAGCCTCTCACAAACTTCCTACTTCCTGCCATCGTTACTTAAGATTAGAAATGCGACTTTCTCTTATCATCTCGGAAGCAATTACAGAAAGAAAGTTTGGTAACATTATTGTTAGTTTGTATTTGTATAATATATTCTGATGACATAGAAAGTCATTGATTTAGCCCCTTCAGTACGATTACTTCATTCTTGCCTTCTATTCTGCCTATCGTTTGGCGATTACATGTAGCTTAAGAAGGTTTTATGTTATAGATCATTTGTTTTCCCACTCGAGTCCTAGCAGTGTTAAACATAAACAAACACAGAAGCTATAATACATACAGTGTATATTTACACATTTCTAAATACATAATTTCGAGACTTAATTTGAAATTATTCTAATCTTAGAATATTGAGAATGAGAAAAACAATTATTTATAGAGTGAGATGAATGTTTTATGTTAACAACAGCTGACATTAGGGTTATGTTGGTGAAAGGAGTAACTCAAACATGGTTCCGGTAATGCATCTTTATTGAGGGTGTCGATGATTATGATGCATTACCGGAACCATGTTTGAGTTACTCCTTTCATCATTAACGAACAATGTGACCAGTCAAGTTACGTCCTATCATTGTCCCGCCCAAGTGACACTACACAAATATCCTGGGCTCATATGTAATGCTTTGCCCGATCAAACAGGTATACACTCGGGCGGGGCTCACAGCAAACTGTCTGCTCTCACTACTTCTCTACCTAGTTTGGCTCGGAAAATGTTCGAAGCACTGACAAGATGCTTCATACAAAATTAAACCAATAGTTCGAAACACTTTCCTGGCAACACCTTGGTTGTTATCATTTACCATCTATCATATACGCAAGACAAATATTTGTAGTATATACTGTACATTTCACAATACAAGTTTATGAGATACATTAAATTGGCTGTATAATATAAAACAAACAGAATATATCCATACAAGCTAATCCATACGGACAAACTATGTTATCCAAATGATATCATATTTCATAAATTAGTGGACATGCATAACCTCTATAAGATATATATAAATACAGTTTCTCCAGACGCATCAAATCATAGGTGTACAACTTATATCTATGAACCCTTTAATTTATAAGCCTTGTATATTAAACTATTTTACAGTATATATCAGCTTACAATACTATCATATATCTTGTATATATGCAAATACATATGAAGTATACAAATTAGATTTTGACCATTACATACCCCACCCTCATTTGAGGAAACTCAAATAATATCTCCAAGTATGGTCAAAATAACATTTCAATATTACATACCATTTACATAGAAAACTATTGGAAACAATACTTGTAAATTCAATCCTTCACACAGTTTACACTGAAATTCCTCCAAGTATGGTCAAAACAACAATTCAAAGACTTAACGTATTAACAATTGTTCAATCAAAGTAGTTCACATTCATTTCCTGCCTCAAATTCCAAGATCAGACATAGTTTGACAATTGGCCTTTGTAGAAGGGTATCCTTAGTCTTTATCCTAACAGATCTTACATAACATTTGTTTTTATCTGAAACCAGTTCAATTACTTTCCCTAAACAATAGGAGTTTCTCACTGCCGAATACATGACCATTACTACATCCCCAAGACAAAGATTTCTCCTGGGAACTGTCCATTTATGTCTTTCCTGTAGTGCTGGCAAGTATTCTTTAACCCATCCTTTCCAAAAAATATCTGCCAAGTACTGAATCTGCCGCCATCTCCTACGGGAATAACAATCTCTGCTGAAATCCCCACCAAATACTTCCCCACTGCGTAACTGCAAAAGGTGGTTAGGGGTAAGAGGCTCTAAATCATTATGGATTTCTGGTATAGCTGTGATAGGTCTGGTGTTCAAGATGGCTTCCACTTCACAAATTAAAGTATGTAAGGATTCATCATCTAAAGACACAGGCTGCTCTGTAAGTAAAGAATACAAGATCTTTCTAACCGATCTAATCAATCGTTCCCAAACTCCTCCTAAGTGCGACCCAGAAGGGGGGTTAAACTCCCAATGAATACCTTTGTTGATCATTTTATTTTGGATTTCATCAGGATTCATACTCTTCCACTCTTCTCTCTCTTCTCTATCAGCACCTACTAGATTCGTTCCATTGTCTGATCTAATAAACTTAACACAACCTCTTCTGGCTATGAACCTTCTGATGCTGTTGATACAAGAACTTGTATCCAAAGAGTATGCTACTTCTAAGTGAATAGCTCTAGATGCAAGACAGGTAAATATCACTCCATACCTTTTAACAGTACTCCTTCCTCTCTTAACGTCTATAGAGCCAAACTAATCAATTCCTACTTTAGTAAAAGGTGGTTCCTCAGCAGTCACCCTCTCAGTTGGTAGATCAGCCATTTTCTGTTCAAGTTTTTTACCACGATACTTGCGACAAATCACACATACCGAAGTTACCCTTTTGACTAACTTGCTAGACCCTACTATCCAAAACTTCTGCCGAAGATTAGACAACATCGCGTTCTTACCTTGATGACCCACCTCCTTGTGTGCATGTCTGACTATAAGAAGAGAAACTGAAGAATTCCTGGGCAAAATTATTGGATGCTTTGCATCATAGCTAACATTAGTACGGTTCAGTCTACCCCCAACTCTCAAGATACCATCTTTTGCAATAGGATCAAGCTTATATAGAGAACTGCTCTTTCTCACCTTGACTTCCTTTGGACAATCTCCTACGTTGGTCATTGATCTAGCTTGCTCAAAATGTTTAAGCTGAACATATCGACAAATTACTTCTTCAGCGTTACTGAGTATCTCCAAGCTAAGTCCTTTACCCAACATTTCCTTCTCAACGAATTTAGATTTTGCCATTGCCACATTTTGCTTCATGACTTTCAATGCCTTTATCACCCATCCTACTACTCTCTTTAATTTAGTCCAGCAGGAGATGCGAGAGAACAATTCATCCCAATGAGTAGGCTCGTTCTCGACAGTAACAGAGTTGACAGTGTTCTCTGGAAATGTAGCCGTAGTTCATAGTTTGCTCATACAATCTTTAGGCCATTCAGTAGCTGGTCTCTTCAGAAAATCTGGACCATTGAACCACAGTTGGCCTGATTCTCGCTTGTCACTAGCATAAAGGCCTCTTGATGCTGCGTCAGCTGGATTATTCTTGCTGTCTACATACCTCCATTGCTCTGGCTTAGACCCTTCATGAATAACTACAAGTCTGTTTGCAACAAATGTGCGGAAGCTGGTAGTTTCATTGTGTATGGAATGCAAGACTGCAGTACTGTCACACCAAAAATATACATCAGCAATCGGATATTCAACTATCTTGCAGATTCTGTTGGTTATGCGTGTAGCCAGTGTTGCAGCTGCTAGTTCCATTCTAGGAATAGTCAATCGTTTTATGGGAGCAACTTTTTACTTCCCGATCATCAGGCAGCAGTGAACGTGTCCTTGTTCATCTTCAGCTCTCAGATATATCGCAGCACCATATCCCTTTTCACTAGCATCAGAGAAACTGTGAATCTGATACGTAGATACTTTCATTCCTAGTGGTACATAACATCTGCTTACATGAAGGTTCTCCAAATAAGGTATACTAGATAACCACCTCTTCCAACTGATGAGTTCTTCCTCCTTTATTTCTTCATCCCATCCTAGTTTACTTTTCCACAGTTGCTGTAGTATAAACTTAACAGGTAGAGTAAATGGTGCCAGAATTCCCAAAGGATCATATAATGAACTCACCATAGACAAGATACCTCTTCTGGTTAGCAATACTTCAGATATGTTCACTTTAAAGGCGAAATTGTCTGCTTCTATAATCCATGAGATACCAAGCGCCCTCTGAGTGGGCAAGACTTCTCTGCTCAGATCTCTTACCTGTAATTCCTTTGAGCGGTCATGAACTGGAACAGAATCAATTACCTCTCTGCAATTACTAACCCAGTCAGTAAGATGAAAGCCGCCATTACTACATAACGTCGAGACACTCTGTACCAGGTCAATAGCTTCTTCCTTAGCAGGAACAGACTTAAGCAAATCATCCACATAAAAGTTATCATATATACAACTGGAAACAACTTCGTCTGTAGAGTCCTTATTATCTATGACAATCTGTCGCAATGCCAAGTTAGCACATGAAGGTGAAGAGACTGCTCCAAAGAGGTGAACTACCATTCTATATGTGACAGGCTTCTTACTACAGTCACCTCCAGACCACCAAAGGAAACAAAGGAAATCGCAATCTTGCTTGGGAACGCTGACCTGGTAGAACATGGATTCCAAATCACCCATGAGAGCAGCATTTTCTTGCCTGAAGCGAATTAATACCTCTACAAGATCATTTGTAAAATTTGGCCCTTGAAGAAGTAAACTATTAAGAGATATTCCACAATAAGTTGCTGCACAATCAAACACTACTCGAATCTTTTTCTTCCTCTGATGATATACACCATGATTTGGTATATACCATGACTTGCCATCACTCCTGTCGATTTCCTCTTGAGGAACTATCTCAGCATAGCCTCTATCTATGATCTTGTTCATGAAACACACATAATCATAAGCAAACCCAGAATCTCTATTCAAACGCTTCTCCAAGCTCTTGAGTCTCTTTAGTGCATAGCCATGGTTATCAGGAAGTGAAACCTTATAATCACGAAGGGGAAGACCTATTTCGTAGTGACCATCTTTAAATTTGATGGAATAACTAGTTTTCCTCAAAAAACTTACATCTTCTCTAGAGTACTCTCTCCTATCATCTATTGTTCTCTCAGGAAAGTCTACATCAAATGCATCTCTGACTACGCTATCCAAGAATCTAAGGTGTTCCTGTTCCTGAATAGCTAGTACAAAGTACAAAGGAGTACAAAGGAGTACAAAGGAAATCAAGCAACAACAGATCTAGTGACCCTTCTAGGTTGCTTGTCCTCCAAAACACTGAGGATCAAGTGTCCAAACAGTGGTTTAGAGTGGGTAAGGGAACATTGGAAAGGGAAATACTGCCCTGGAACTAATGTCCGTGGCAGGATTATGAAGTTAGTAGGGGACAGATGGGTTAGTAACTGAGGGGGGGATAAAATAAAGTTATTCATTTACAAACGCAGTCAGTCGCGGGTTTGATGCGAGATATTTGTCTAGGCGGAGTTTAAATGAATCAACGGTGATGCAGTCTATAACGTTTCGGGGAAGCCCATTCCACAAGTTGACAACTCGATTGAAGAAGAAATTCTTAGATTCGTGTGAGTTAAAAGATTTACCAATAATTTTGCAACCGTTTCCCCGCGTGTAATTAGATTGGTCGATAGTGAAGTACTTACTACAGTTCATATTGTCGATGCCTTTGATGATTTTGAACACTTGAATTAAGTCACCTCTTAATCTGCGCTGGGTTAAAGGAAATAGATTTAATTCTCTAAGACGCTCTTCGTATGGTTTGTTCTTTAGGCTAGGTATCATTTTGGTAACTCTACGTTGAACTCGTTCTAGCTTGTTTATATCTTTTTGGTAATAAGGGCACCAGGATTGAACGCAGTATTCCAGAAGAGGGCGGACTAATGAATTGTAAAGGGTTAGGATAACTTCTTTGGATTTATGCTCAAATGACCTGCCTATAAAGCCAATTATTTTGTTTGCCTTCTTAACAACTTCTGAACATTGTTGACTCGGTTTTAGGTTACTCGATATTGTTACTCCCAGATCGGTTTCTCTGTTTACATTCTTAAGCTGAGTGCCATTCATCGAATAGTTTGCTTTCTCATTTAGGTATCCGATATGTAGTACTTTACATTTATCCGCATTGAAACTCATTTGCCAAATTTGGGCCCAACATGACAATTTATCTAGATTGTGTTGCATATCGTCAACTTGTTCTTTTGAGAGTACGCTATTTGCAATTTTTGTATCGTCAGCAAATTTTGAGATTGTACAGGTGAGACCCTCATCTATGTCGTTGATGTAAATTAGAAAGAGAATTGGTCCTAGTACCGATCCCTGGGGTACCCCGCTACTTACATTGGTCCTTTTTGATGCCTTACCGTTTATGACTACTCTTTGCTTTCTGTTGCTGAGCCAATTTTCTATCCATTTCAACACACCGTCTTGTATTCCATGCGCTTTTAGTTTTAGCAGTAAACGTTTGTGGGGAACTTTGTCAAAGGCCTTTTGAAAATCAAGGTATATAATATCTACAGCTTTACTCTCATCGTAGAGGTTGAGGATATCGTGGAAGAAGTCTAAGAGGTTTGTTAAACAGGAACGTTTTTTACGAAAGCCGTGTTGAGTATCTTTAAGTATGTTATTTTCCTCTAAGTGATTTACGAGTCTGTCTCGTATGACCGTTTCTAGCATTTTACATACAACTGAGGTTAAGCTAATTGGACGATAGTTACTGGGTAGGGATTTGCTGCCTTTTTTGAATATCGGTGTTACGTTGGCTAGCTTCCACTGATCGGGCATAGTTCCAGACTGCAAGGATTTATTGAATAGTAATGTCAGTGGTTTAGAGAGCTCATCCTTAGCTTCCTTTAGAACTCTAGGCGAGATTGTATCAGGTCCAGGCGTTTTATTTACCTTGAGTTTATCTAAACAATTCAATACTTCTCTCTCTGTAACGGTGATATTGCTTAGAACATCTAAATTATCAATCTGAATCGGCGATGGTGTAGGGATATCACTGAGGTCTTCTGTTGTAAAAACTGATGCAAAGAAGGTATTGAGGGCATTACTCATTTGTTCTTCGTCTTTGGTGTATTCTCCATTTTCATCGACTAATGGTCCAACAGTTGAAGTAACAACTTTTTTCTTTCTGATATAACTATAGAATTCTTTCGGGTTTGTTTTACTTTGATTCGCAATATGTAACTCTAAGGTCTTTTTACTTTGCTTAATTAACTTTTTGGCTTTGCGTCGTAGCTCTACAAATTTCAGCCGTTCTTCGTCATTTTGTGAGGATTTTAATCTATCATTAGCAAATTTTTTAGCAAGCAGGCAGTTTGAAATATCTTTATTCCACCATTTGGGCTTATTATTATGGCCTGGACGCCGAGTTTTTGATGGTATGCAGTCTTGCACTGCTTTTAGGTAAGTGGCTTCGAATAACTTCCAAGATGTATTTATGTCGTTATTGTGAATTAAAAAGCTCCAGTCAGTTTCTTTAAACATAGCTCTAAGTTTATGGAAGTTTGCTTTCTTGAAATTAGGGACTTTTTCGATGCTACTATTTGGTTCGTTACTAGTAAACTTTAAAGTGAAAGTTATCGTACGATGGTCGCTGTTACTGAATTCATCACCAACATTCAAATTCTCTATTAATTCTTCTTTTGTTGCAAGTACAATGTCAAGAACGTTATTACCACGGGTCGGCGTTCCAACAAATTGATAAAGCGAACTCTCTTGCAAGTTCGTATACAAGTCATGTCCGGAGTGTGAAGTAAGAGTATCGCCCCACTTGGTCACAGGTAAATTAAAGTCACCAAAAATTACGGTATCTTGTGAGTTACTTACATCTGCAATTTGTTCGTAAATTTCTCGGTCAGTTTGCACTGATTGAGCTGGAGGTCTGTATATTAATGCAAGTATTATTTTGGTACCTTTATTATTCTTTATTAGCACAAAAGATGCGTCGACGTTCACAATTTGAGGTTTTGACAAGAGGGTAGGGTTAAGACTTTCTTTGATATAAAGTAAAACGCCACCTCCATTTCGATTTATTCGGCTTTTCTCAAACATTACATAACCGGGAAGTGAATACTCTGCTAAAAAGTCTCTATCTTCTGTATTGAGCCAAGATTCTGTTATGCCAATCACATCATCATTTTCTGTAAACACTAGCTCCTCTAAATCTGAAAATTTATTGCGTATGCTACGAGCGTTTGCATAGAAAACCTTTAAATTTGTTATTTTAGAACTCACGGAACGCTCTTTAATAATATTTTTGGTTCTTGTCGGATCTACATTTATGTTCATGGCTGTCCTCGGTCCTCGCTGTCTTTGGTCCTTATCGCTGGTGGTCCTCGGTTGCCTCTGTTTTTTTCTTGGCGTTGGATGATTTATGTCACTGCTGCTTCTTCTCGGATGGCGTTTTTTGATCCATGGCTGCGGACTGCTTCGTGTAGGAGACGACCCATGCGTGCTGAACCCACAGGGTTTAGATGAGTGCCATCCTTGCGGAACAGAGTAGGCTGGTTGTAGAAGTTGTCCCAGAGGTTGATGAATTCAACTTCTTTCCTCAGACACAAATGTTTTAGTCGGCTATTTGTGCTGAAAGCCTTGTCGTAGAATTTGTCAGGTGCGTCGATCTTGGGGAGAATGCCTGAGATGATGATATTCCTTGACTTGTTTTTGTAGTGCTGGATCATCTTGCGATATTACAGTACATCAACCTTGTTGAGCGGCTCGCTTGGTGTAGTGACTAGCGTCTCGGACTTCCACCCAGAAGGCCCGGGTTCGCGCCCACGCTCGGCGCATTAAAGATTTTTTTACAAGCACTGAGTCGTTACCATCCCTCATGAGCAAAGGGATGGGGTAGTAGTACAGGACCCCAATGGAAATACGCCTAATCGGCCTTATTGAGCTATCTTTAGCTAGCTTAGCATGCGCTAGCTTTAACCCGTACAGCCCCAGCGACGCGCCTGACGCGTCGGCGATGTATGTAACGCACAGCCCCAGAGACGCGCCTGGCGCGTCACCCTAATTGCGCCGACCGTAACCTCAGGTGTAGCCACTCAAGAGGGCTCAAATTTGTATGGGAACTGTGTACGTATCCCACGCAACCGTGCCGATGGTTGAAAACTCTCAAAGTCCACGTGCGTGCGCGCGAGCGCGCAATAACCTGATTTTTTGGGATAATTGCCTTCAATTTTTTACTCTTGTAAAATCCGTTTTCGGGGGCTCTGTAGGACCATTTTTTAAGCTTTTTGAGCGGTTTTTCGTGGTTTTTCCTTCATTCCTAGCCCATTCGCTATTGTTTCTCGAATAAAACCATTTTTTGAAAACCGGCCGGGTTCTGGTGCGCAAACATTACAAAACTAGCCGGGGCTCCACGGGTTTAGAACTATTATTATTATTATTATTATTAGTTGACAGATGGATTACCTAGCTCATCACTTCTCACCAAGTTCCAAAACTACCCAACCCAGTAATGTTCTGACGGCATGAGGACTACCTCTAGGACCAGTTTTAACATCTAAAGGTGTGTAGGCATCTGGTACATTCTTACCCAAAAGCAAAGTGATCTCTCCGTCAATAGAAGGTATCTGTATGTCATTTAAATGCCCCCATTTGATTAAATCCTGACTCTTAGGAATATATCTTTTTGAGACTGGCATGGTGTCTTTGGTGTATAATTTGGGTAGACTAATCACATTATCTGAGTCTAGGTCACTGATCTCTAAGCCTTTGACTATATGTGAATCAATGGTATGCTGCATCTCCATAGTACTTAAAGTTACCTTTAATTTCTTTCCTTGACATCCCAATTCTTCCATTAACCCTTCAGAACAGAAAGACACTGTAGAACCTGGATCTAGAAATGCGTAGGTCTGTACCACCTTTGCACTGTTCTTTAGTCTAACCTTTACTGGAATGACTGCGAATGTACAAGATGCATCCCTCTCATCTTCAGCGCTGTTACAAACTTGACCTGCAGAGCTAGTTAAGGGTGTAGGTGGGTTCGGTGTTGTGTCTGTTTTGTCTTGTTGAGTTCCATCTATGTGTAATATTGTGAGGTGTAACTTACCACAAATTTCACACTTCTGTTTCCTGCGACATTGTTGTTTCATGTGACCTACTTTTAGACAACCATAACACAAAGCTCTAGGTTTTAGATATTCCAACCTTTCCTTCAAAGAGAGTAGGCCCCACGACCTACACTTAGCAAGAGTATGGTCTTCTGTGCAAAATAAACAGGGTTTATCTAAAGCTTTGGGAATAGATGTATTCATATTATCTTTTACTTTACATATGGTAGGATTATTAGTGCTCTTAGGTATTACCCCAGTTGCAAAACTTTTCTTTGGTTTTGTGGAGTTGTGCTGTTCAGATTTATGAGTAGTGGACTTCGTTCCAGCTAAAGCTTCTCTACCATACACAGGGTCCATAGCCTTCCTAGCTTCTAATTTCACAAACCGAGACAGCTGTTCAAATTTGACAAAGCCACTATTTTCTTTAATGTGTTGCACTCTTGATCTCCATTTGTCGTGAAGGTAATATGGTAACTTCTTTACTAAGCCTTTCATATTTTCGGGATTTTCCAGAACTTTGACGGCATCTAGACTACTAATAGCATGTTCACATTCTAACAAGAATACCGAATACTCATCCAGTCCCTTTGCATCATCAGCTTTAATGACAGGCCAATTCAAAGCCCTCTTAATGAACGCACTAGCCACAATCTCTGTATTCCCGTAGCGATCGCTAAGTTCTTTAATGGCAGCCGGATAACCTTGTTCAGCATCTAGGTGACTGTATCCCTTCACGACTTTACTTGCTTCACCTGTAGTGAACTGTTCCAAGTAGTTCATTTTCTCATCACAAGAGTCTGAGAAATTTACTATGTTACGACCTGGACTACGAATAAAACAAGGGCACTTAATGATTGGACTAGTAATAGGGCACTATGCAACAACGGTACGCTAGATACAAACCCTCGAACTTATATGCCGGCGAACAAAAACTACTATACCCTCCAGAGTTAATCTGCGATAACGGGGTATCCTTAACTGGGCATAAATGTACTCTACTTCAGGCTAACCCACACTGATATAGCCTGATAACAAACAAGATGCAAGTTACGTTAAAATGCATAAAAGGGAAGCTATGGAAAGATCAATTAAATCACTGCAAGATTTAATACAATAAAAAGATGCTTCAATACAGTTACTCTAAACAACAATAAACTCTTCACTCCTATTTGAAAGAAAGTGAAGTATAGTCCTACAGCATAGACCTGGAAACTTCTGAAGAAAGTCTGATGCTCATAAGATGCTCGTATCTTAAATTATATAAAGGCAGGAGGCAGGACACCACACGTGTAGACTGAATACACTAAAAGATAGGACATATAATGTTAACTGACACGAGAATACTATAAATGCGCAACGGTAGTAATGCTCGACACTAAAAGAAGTACTTCCTCATCAACGAAACAGTCTGCTATGGTTGTGCGGCTCAGCAACAACCTAGACTAATAAATGCTGTGAATAATAATGCGTAGATATCAAAGAGCTTATATTAAATACTAACAAGTGTCTACTCAATTAATAATGTCTAGCTGGGATACTCTAGGTAAGGAACTGGGGTTGAGCAAGACAGGCTCGTAGCCTAACGATGTCCTTTAAGACTGCATCCTTTAATTTACGTTAATTGACTGGGGTGCTCTCTTGATAGATCCAGATCACAAGTATCTGGTTCTATCCTGGCAACCCTCACAAGACAAGCAAAGAGGCAGCAAAGTGTGGAACTGGAACAGGCCAAAGCCCTCAGTCAACACAATGCTGCACTCGCAAAAAGACGCAGCCGAAAAGACAACCTAGGCTACCACAGGACCGGTCAAAGTCGTGTAGGTATAAACAAACCATACACACATCGGAGACAATGACTACAGTAACCTTATCCCAGTCTAGCATTAAATAAAAAAGCAGAACACTAAATCAATAATGGAGACGCACACAAAGTTCTTAACCTCTACTAACTAAGAACCCTCAAACCTATTCTAAGTACATGTAAATATCTCTGAGAGCTGGTGCTGGTAATACGACTGGCCGACTATGGAAGTCGTATGCAGAACCAGAAGGGATAACTAATTGATAAAGAGAGAAGTATGAAAACGAAGAAGTTCAGAGAGAGAGATAGTAGCATAGAGGGTTATTTGGGGGGACAGATTTCTAGGGACGTCTAGTACCACGCACGCTGTGCCAAGCTCTGCCAGAGACACGCGGGAAGGAGCCCCCCTTAGCACCAACAAAGGCAACGGCACCCAATCACAGACCACTACGTCATGAAATGCTAGCATCCATGGGCCGCGCCAGGATCCACCAGCCAATCAAGGGCGTGGGAAAGCCCGCGTGAGGGCGGGAAAACTCATCCGGGAGGAGGAGGGAGGAGGGAGGCAACACTCACTACCCCCTCGCTGCCCGCTCTCTCTCTCTCTCTCAACTTCACACTACAATGCATCTTATATTCTAACAATGATATAAAATACTTCCCGTTGTCACAGACGAAAGCAAAGACCACCACTGGACTGTCTGTGACAATGCGGTCATTAAGAAAGAAAGAACAACATTCTCTGACAACTGTAGCCCATGTCACTGCCCTGGCGAGCACTAGTGGCTAACGAGAGGCGATTCTGCCAACGCTGGTAGACGTCACAACTACTTTAGTCTGAAATTGTCTCATTAATTGCTTGAACTGCAAAGGTTCGCCACCAAAGTACCTAATGGTCGCTGTGGGTTTCTTAAGTTCTTTAACTAATGAAGCCATAACCTCTGGTGCCTTAACTATAGGCTCTCTTGAATTTTGATCTTGCATAGAACTCTATTGGGGCAAATAATGGCTAGGATGAAATGCTATTGCGTTTGGATGAAGATTGGGTTGAGCTTGCGGCAATTCAACATTATCTAGTTTGGGATGCAGTACCCTAGCATGATCATGCTGTTCTAAAACTTCTACTCTTGCCTTTGAGGCAGCTTGCAGCTTGCAGCTCAGAGTTTGCTGTGAGCCCCGCCTCCCGAGTGTATGCCTGTTTGACCGGGCAAAGGATATTTGTGTAGTGTCACTTGGGCGGGACAATGATAGGACGTAACTTGACTGGTCACATTGTTCGTTAGCGATGAAAGGAGTAACTCAAACATGGTTCCGGTAATGCATCTTTATTGATGGTGTCGATGATTATGATGCATTACCGGAACCATGTTTGAGTTACTCCTTTCATCATTAACGAACAATGTGACCAGTCAAGTTACGTCCTATCATTGTCCCGCCCAAGTGCTACTACACAAATATCCTGGGCTCATTTATGTAATCCTTTGCCCGATCAAACAGGTATACACTCGGGCTGGGCTCACAGCAAACTGTCTGCTCTCACTACTTCTCTACCTAGTTTGCCTCGGAAAATGTTCGAAACACTGACAAGATGCTTCATACAAAATTAAACCAATAGTTCGAAACACTTTCCTGGCAACACCTTGGTTGTTATCATTTGCCATCTAACATATACGCAAGACAAATATTTGTAGTATATACTGTACATTTCACAATACAAGTTTATGAGATACATTAAATTGGCTGTATAATATAAAACAAACAGAATATATCCATACAAGCTAATCCATACGGACAAACTATTTTATCCAAATTATATCATATTTCATAAATTAGTGGACATGCATAACCTCTATAAGATATATATAAATACAGTTTCTCCAGACGCATCAAATCATATGTGTACAACTTATATCTATGAACCCTTTAATTTATAAGCCTTGTATATTAAACTATTTTACAGTATATATCAGCTTACAATACTATCATATATCTTGTATATATGCAAATACATATGAAGTATACAACTTAGATTTTGACCATTACAGTTGGAGTGCAAGGTATAAGATTGATAATGGAGATTTACATATAGTTACATAGATACACAGACTACACAGACCTTGCAGTCCCTACTAGGTAGTCCGGACTTAGTTTTAAAATAGAATTTGATACAAAGTGGAAGGCACTGATAACAAAGCAGAAGGCTCTCACCTCACCCACCAATCCCCCCGACCGTTGGTCGGCATGAAATTCAGTTGGGGAACAAAGTCCCCCAGCAGAATGAGAAAAACTTCTACTGGGAAATTTACAGTAAAGAACGAAGTTGAGAAATATTATATACTACTGATGCTTAACCTATTGTTTGGGGGTATAACCTATATTATTCCCACCTCCTCAAAATTAATGTCTAGACTTCTTTTGAATGTGTCAATTGTCTCACATTAATGAGAAGAGAGAGCGAGAGAGAGAGACCGACACTTCTGGGCGATCCATGATACTCGTGCGGTCTCTTCCGATTGCATGGTCTGTCCCAAAGGTTTTTTGGTGGTGCGGAAGGACAAGGTACGCGCCGAAGCTAAAGAAAAGAGCTTGGAAGAGCATAGCTTCGCCACGGATTTTCATGAAGTGATTGACGGAATGGCTACGGATACAAAAATACATACTGTCTGTATATTTATACTTGATACTGACAGATAACTTTAATTTAAAGGCGATAATAGGGTTGGGTGGTGGCTGATAACTACCGTGTATGATGGAGGAGCAATAATGGTTTGGTGGTTCTCACAGGTAAGCCACGGTAGCCCTGTTCGTTTCTTAGTAATTAATGTGCGACTTGAACCTCATCACTAAGGGACAAGTGGCTTATTTCTACACTTTTGGTAATGCACTATATTGACACAAATTAGGGGACGGTGTGAAAAAAGCTGTGTCAAAATATCATACTGATCCAACTGTTTGTTAAGAAGTTATTCCCGAAAAACGATGCCACACGATGCCTCTGAAACCCATAGTATTCAACTCAAGCACACGGTCATACACATTAATGTGACATTACATTACACAAATGTGGATGTTATTTTCTTACTTGATGATATTTGGCGTTTTTCAACTGCCTCAGCGAACACTGCTCCCTCCGTGATTAACTCCTTCCGTATCGGGGTTGTGTTTAGTTTTATTACAGCATTATTTACATAATTGTATGCATATAAAGGATCTGTGTTATTTAGGAAAATATATTTGAGCTAGTATGAAGCCTTACAAGTGATACACTGCCTTCCTTAATTGAATAAATATTTATAATTATAGCTATTCTCCATTCACTCTAGCCATGCATCTGGCTCCTAATTGATGTTTGTATCGACGCTCATGATTCCCCATCTTATCAATACCCTCGCTCACTGGCCTAGTAGAGTCGCAGAGCTGATAATGTTTTTGTTATTATCTTTAGTATTCTATATTCATTCATTATACTAAACACGTTTAAATAATGTTAATGGTTACTTAACAATCTACATTGTTATCCGAATCTTAAGAGCCATGATATATCATATCAAATACATTAATAGCATGCAGTATATATAACACAGTAAACACAAGCGATATACAGAAATGATAAACCCAAAAAGTAAGCAAGAGATAAAGCCCAACTGACTTGGCCACGCGGCTTATAGCCAATCACAGGCCCTGCTTCACTTATTACACATAACAAAGGCAGCCACGGAATATCTTCTTTTGTTGTGTTTACGGTATTATATCTGCGTTATTTATGTGTTCCGTGTGATACTTCATTGCTCTCAAGGTTTGGCTATCACTCTAGATTATCACATAATTATTTGAATTCCTTAATCTTATCCTTATTCCATATGTATATTCATTAAACTAGATAAGTCTTAGTAATTCTAATGATAATGTGATAAGTAATATCCGAGCCTTAAGAGCTATAAAACATCACATAAAACGCATAAATAATGTAGATATCATACAGTAAACACAAACCAGGGAAGATATGCCGTGACTGCCTATTTAAATGTGTAAATGTGTGGTAGAGGTATTAAGTGTTGAACACACAGCTAAAATGTTTCGAGTTTGAATATTGCCTCCGACAGGAAGAGGATATTCTTTGGTTTTCCTTGCAACACCAATTACCCCTTTAGGTTTATGACGCATGTTGACAGTTTATTGTGGCTCCTTTTAGACGATGTTATACAGCGTAAGAAAGACATTTGGGAATTAAAAGGCTAAAGATTATCTCAATTAAACTTAATATTTTCATATACCCTTCCTAATCAGAATATATTTGCCTAATTATAGCCAGACAAAATGTACCAACGATCCTGAAGTAATCTAGCCGAGTAAGGCACCAGACTTAAATGTACCAACGATCCTGAAGTAATCTAGCCGAGTAAGGCACCAGACTTAAATGTACCAACGATCCTGAAGTAATCTAGCCGAGTAAGGCACCAGACTTAAATGTACCAACGATCCTGAAGTAATCTAGCCGAGTAAGGCACCAGACTTAAATGTACCAACGATCCTGAAGTAATCTAGCCGAGTAAGGCACCAGACTTAAATCCCATGTAATTTGTGCGAGGCAACATGGTCAACAACTTCGAACACGAAAACATGATACATCAAAGTTGATTATTAGGTTAATTTATGTTTATGTAAACTATAATTTGTTAAGTGATTAAATTATACAAATAATATTTCAATATCTATATTAATCACGAGTGAAGTAGCTTAAGTGATGCATTATGATAGTTACAGACACAAATAAGGATAATACAGTGATAAGTAATACAGATTCTACAATCTGTTTCATCTATATATTCCTTCATTACTACCATTTCATACACTCAGTTGTTTTCATTCACGCCATCACATCCGTTAGTTATAATTGTGACACAAGGTTACATTGTTATGTTGTAGTTGTTGATACATTACTACCAATTATGTGTTTTAATGAAGTACACGTCCGTAATTTGTTAAAAAATACCATATAACTCCAATTAATAATATGTACACTGCATCATATTATTATAATACTCAATGTTGAAACAAACTGTCTGGGGAATTAAGTATACAGTGAAACCACAACAACAATCTCTAAGACATTTGTTGTCATATTCAGCAGGAAGTTGGTTAAGTACTGTAAATATAACTCAAAGCGAAGAGTGTATACATTTGTATATATTTGTTTGTTCCTGGTATACAACAGGTTCAGCTCTACATGAACACTCTTCTGCGTCTAAGCTATTTACGAACACGTGAAGATTGTGTATGTATCTATCTATCTATAGCTATTCATTTCACGTGGAAGAAAGAAAAGGGTATTTTATAATATGTAACCAACCCTCGCATTTACTTTTCACAGCATGAATTTGATACATATTGGATTGATAATTATATTCAGCAAAGTCATGGTGCATACAGCTAGCAGTTACAAATAATATAATAATATTTAGGAAAACAAAATAACTGTTTCCAATTATATGCCACCGTTTATTAATAAGGCTATATCAATAGTGTTCTTAGTTATCTTAATATATCTCTAATAAGTTATATGACGCTCTAGCGTCATATTGAGCTCAGTAAGTTAGGTAAGTTAGATCAAAATCTGTCGAATGGTGGCAACCCCATGTTCCTCCGACTTCTAACGTTCCCTCAGTGAGATTTTGACAGTTGTGGGGATAATACCGTGTCAGCCGCCTCCTCGTCAGTAAGTTAATATATTCTGTCTGGGGGGGTTAGTTTAATGACGTGCTGCATGGGAAAACAAAAACTTACCGGTACTCTTATTGTTGGACAATACGATAATCAAATCCAAAACATTTTGGCTGCGTGTTTAACAATACTTCCCTCTTCCATTCCAGTGTAAATCTAATCTCTTTGGAGGACAGCCTAATTGTATTATTATTATTATTACTATAAATAATAATTAAAAAAAAATTCTTATGATCTGTTTGTCCCAATATGAATTATATTGAAACACCTATAAACTAACTGGACATTATATATTTAAAGTCTTAAAGGGCCAGCAATAATCATATTTAAATTAGGTGAAACCACATGTTCATTATTTTCAAGACTCCTTAACCATAGTCTCCATGCTTGGTGTTTATTAAAATGGTATGGGCACGCATCTCTTCATCCAATTAACGCTACGCTTATGAGGTTTAACTCATTCAGTACTGGTGATATTCTTTTCATCCTATTCTGACAAATATTAGACTATTATATTAAGCTAAATCTACTATTTAAAATGTTACAGACTATCGCAAATAATATATTAACTACAACAGCCCCTTTCTTATTTACATATAATAGTGTGAATATAGCGATAGTGAAATATATAAGATGTCCCCGGAACCGAAAGGGTAAATAAAAAGTCTCTATTCATGGTCTAGCTAAGATTCACCAAGGCCCTCTGCTCTATGATATAGAAATTCATCTGCTACGCAACCACATCCCTTAAGCTACTTCACTCGTGATTAATATAGATATATATATTTTAGTTCTATAATGATGTCATGTTTAAGGGATTATAGTCTGTTTTGTCTAACAAATTTGCACCGCCTTATGTTCGACTTAATAATTTGTGTCAACTGCCTGATTTAATATACCCAAATCTATCTATCTATCTATCTATTGCCGGACGCCTTACTCCCCTTACGAGGGTGGCCATACACAGAATGCCCCCAAGCGGACCTATTCCCTGTGAGAGGGACAACCCGAGCCAGTTTATTGAAGGACTTACAGGATTGACCACCCAATTTAGGATCCGTCCGACTCCGAGGCCCTCTGTGTATCTTGTTAGCACTATTTTTCTACATCGGTGTTCGGCTAATCCATCCACTAACCTGCCTTACCCTTAGGGAAGCAGTACGGATTTGTATCAGATTTACTCCCCTAGACAGGTTGCCAACCAAGGCTGACGAGTCCCATCCACCTGGATTTGTATAAGGTTGTCTCCCCTAGATGACTTGCCGACCAAGGCTAACGAGTCCCATCCACCCAAATGTCATGCCGTAATGGAATTTTGTCCCAACGGTATGATGAAACAGAGTCGAAATTAATTTGGTGTAATTACATGCAATCCAATATTATATTTTATTGAACTACACTTAAGTATTTGTGTATGTTAATCAAAGGGGCATGAAGAACCAGACCAACCCTCGTGGGTCCATCTATCTACTCGGAAGGAGGGAGAACCGTAGCAGTCCCTTCACCACTTACAGGAGGCCTAGCCCAACACTTTAATCTCAACCTCTCCAGTGAATAAAGTATAGCTATTTTTAAACATTATATCTGTATGCAGAATATTATTGGTTTACAGTGCAGCAGTGTACAGTAATGATTAGTATTAATGATACATCCATGAATACTCTTTCAACAACTCCGCCACTACTTACCAAAGTTATTAACCGTTCACGTAAGGTTGAATGATTGTTTTGTTAAGTTTTTCAGTTCGATGCTGTCTGGCGTAATTTTATCCTTGTATTTTGGTTGAAGAAGATCAGGAGTCAAGAAGGGTTAGTATAGGATACTAGACCTCTATAAATTCTCGGTATTATCCCTAAGCTGAATAATATCGTTCCGCTTAAGCAAGAATTCAAATAATCTGACACCCTCGTAATGAAGTGGTTAGCAACTCTATTAAGACTTCCTGCCAAGGCAGCCAACTGGTCACACAACTTATAAATGATGACCCTTTTAAAGGCAAGAACAGTTTTGGAGTTGTTCCTTTGCTTACCTGCTCGTTCACTTTAGACGAAAGTTTACACCTATTTTCTCGCTACAACTTCAGTTTATACTATGCTAGAAATAGTCAAAGGATTAAGTGGGGTACTCGATACAGGCAGTTCTGCTTTTTGTCTCCCTCACTCACATAGAAAAAAAAATAACATTCTGAGTCTAGTGATTCTTCCTGATCTTTATATAATCGTGTTGATCAAGTCTTAACAATAATACATTATTGTTTGATAATGCATGGCTAGTTCCTTATTTTTGTTTTTAAATATCACCATTTATAAAACAGTTACGTGTACAGTTTTGCATATTAATGGCCATATACGGCCAAATATACTGTACGGTATATATATATATATACTGTATATTGTAACATCCGTACCGACCGGATGTAATGTGACCAGACCAACCTGTTGAACGTGACTTTACAATTACTACTTCGTGGCAACAACTCAACCCGCTTACGTGACGAGATAGAGAAAGAGAGAGAGGGGGAGAGGGTTTGGCTACTTCCTGCATTCCTCGCTTTCCCGCCAAAGCTTGCGTGAGAGGGGCGGGGCACCTGTGACGTGGTGAGCTTCTAACACCTGGATTGGCTACACCACACCTGCTTCTCACCTGTAATTGGTCAACGTGTTTCCTGACTTCTGACTGGTTCCGGCACCAGTTTCCTGCCTTCTGATTGGATTAGCTTGGTCCGAGAAATGATATATAAGCCGGAGATTTGATAGTTAAAAGGAGTACTTTCTTAGCTGGGGAATCGAGCAGAGTGGTGGGGAGACGAGACAGACTTCAAAGGCTTGTATATTATTATGTGTTAAGTTGTGTCCCAGAGTGACCTCTTACACGTTAGTTAGGGATTATTTGTGACTATTAATTAACCAGAGGTATGTCGAAAACATACACTCATTTGATTTAAGATTTTGTGATTGGAGAAATCATATAGGTTGGATTGGAAAATCATGTATGTTTAATTTAATTGGAGAGATATATATTTTGATTACTGTTTAATTTTAGTGATTAGAACTAATGTTTGATTAAGAGATGATTTGTGATTGACTATTCTACTCTACTTATTAACAATTAACTAACTTGATGTAAAGCTATTGTCATTCATAATTAATGATTAAGCCTTGTATAAGTTAAATACTTACCTGACTATTATTCGGAATAGGCATTGTAAAAGTCCTAAGCCTACTAAACTTTAATTTGTACTTTAGTGAAATCAAAACGTATGCAAAACGATCCTGAACTCTATCATAAATTTCAATGCTTATTATTTTGATTAAATGTAATATACCTTATTACGTTTATAAATACAATTCCATTTTATATGTGACTTTATAATATTTCCTTACCATTTTTATTTAGTCAAATGTCTTTCAGTAAAAAGAATACATAAGATAAAATACTAAAGGAGAATAATAATAATAAACTAAGAATAAAGAGATAATATAAAGAGTAAACAATCTTTAAAGGGTTAACAAACTTAAATTAATTATATATAAAAGATCTTAATACTTTGCTGATAATCAAGATTAATTGAGATATTCTAGTGACTTAAACCCTTGCTTACATATTGAACTTTTAGTATTCGTAATAAATAGCCTATTTCATATTAAACATTCATTGTAACTTTAAATAGTTTACTGATTAAATATAATTGAAGTGTATCAGAGTATAAAGGATAACTGTTCCAACAACTGAGGGAAAGCAAGTAACAACATAACTAACTTTAATATTTTACGTTCTTTTGGCCTTCAGCTGTTTTGCTACACTTTCATATTAACTGTTCTGTCTTTATTTATTTAGTTAACCACTTCTAAATCAAGATACGTAACATATTAACTGGCGACCTCGCCAGGATTCGTTTTGTATAAGTTTCACTAAGTACATATCATATCATAATCATGCCTGAAATTATAAATAAGGAAGATGTTAAGCTTTTTATAGAATCGTCACCCGTTGCCAAGGACATCGATCTCTTGTCCAAGGCAGAGTTAAGGCCGCGTCCCATACAGTACGTCAAGACACGACAACGGCCGATGTTAGCCGATTTAACAACTTTTTGCCGAATCGACACGTTTGACACGAGGCTCGCCAGCCAAGGACAGCCGCACGTCACTCACACGTCAGTCACACGTCACTCACGACACATTTACGTCTGCCACACGTTAACTCGTGACCCTATTACGATGTCAGTACGACACACACGTCCGCGCAACACGTTCACAGTACGCTAAGTTGGATGTTGTTAGAATGTTGTTAGCCGTCTGCCAGACGAGCAGCATATGTGCTGCGCAAGTGTGTCGCACGATACATACGTGTGTCACCCGACAGGGTCGACTCCTACGACAGAAGCACGACCAAGTACCCAACCCTATATAAAGGTCGGGGGCCGTAGACCCCCACACAGTCTACCACCAAACCTTGCATCTGCACCATGGAGCCCAGCACTGCCCTACTCGAACACCTGCCGCCCTACCTGACGACCGACGATTACTACCAAGACCTACTGCACCGCAACCAGTTGCTGATTACCAACCTGAGAGTCCAGCTCTACACTGCCGTGATTTTGAGGAGGACACGGATTAGGAACAAGAATAAGAAACGCAAAGCCAAGGTACGTAGTTGTTTTGTGAGGGAATGGATAGCAGAAAGAGAAAAGTATGGCCACTATCAGCTCAAGACCCTACAAGCAACGGACGTCACCACCTACAAGTATTACCTGCGAATAGACGAGGAACTCTACACTGAGATTCTGGGACGGCCGACACCACGCATCCAAAAGCAGGATACTAATTTTAGGAAGGCCCTGGAGCCAGGCCTACGTATGGCCATCACACTCCGCTTCCTGGCCACAGGTGAGGCCTACAAAAGCATGGCCCTCAACTTCCGAGTGGGTCCAAACACCATTTCCAAGGTTGTACGAGAGACATGCGAGGCCATCGTACAGGAATACTTGGAGGAGGTGATCATGTGCCCGATGACACTGCAGGGGTGGAAGGACATAGCCAAGGGATTCGCCGACACATGGAATTTCCACCACACCGTAGGAGCGATCGACGGTAAGCACATCGCAATGCAACCCCCTGCCAACTGTGGATCATACTACTACAACTACAAAGGGTACCACTCCATCGTTCTCCTTGCACTGGTTGACTCCAAGGGAAAGTTCACCTACGTAGATGTGGGAGCAAACGAGTCAGCCGCGGATGCCGGCATTTTTCAGGTGACCGACCTCCGGCAGGCGCTAGAAAACGACGCAGCAGGATTGCCAGGCCGGGAGCCACTGCCTGGGGATGACGAGCCAGTGCCCTACTTCATTGTTGGCGACGACGCCTTCCCTATTAGAGAGTGGCTCCAGAAACCACACCCCCACCGAGGACTACAAAAGAAACAACGCGCCTTCAATTACCGTCTGTCGAGGGCCAGGAGGGTGGTCGAGAACGCCTTCGGGATGCTGGCCAACCGCTTCCGGTGCCTGCTGACGACTCTCAACCTACAGGCAAGCACTGTTGAAAAGGTGGTTCTCGCAAGCTGCATCCTCCACAACATCCTCATCGACAGATGGCCAGGCACGAACAGCCTACCTGAGCATCACGCCCGTGTGCGGCCTGGAGACTGGACAAGGGACCCCTTGGACGGACTGCAGCCACGTCAGCGGCAAGCTGGGCCCGGACCTGCCAAAATAGTGAGGAACTACCTCACAGACTACTACAGCCTCCCACGGAACCTGCTGCCCTGGCAACGGTGAATGGTAAGTAGAAATGGTTCCCAATTCATACAATATCTATATATATATATCTATACATAAATCAGGTATTAGAGTTGTTTTACTATAACTTAACATTATACACGCATTCTATCTATTAATGCAATTACCAATGGCATTTAATAAGTAAAGATAATAGTGTATACTTAATGATTAATACAACCTGATTTATGTATACTTATTATTTTATAAAATATAGCACAGGTGACACCTGATACCTGGCCATGTAAACGTTAACATATCTTTCACATTTGTTCTATAGATGTCTATCTCTGTTATATTTATCTCTTATATTTACTTTTCCCTCTTAACATAGGTTTCACATTTGTTCTAAATATTTCTATCTCCTTTATAGTTTTCTATAACATTTGCTTTGCCCTCAACATGTTTAATATTTGTTCCATATATTGCTATCTCTTATATTTCTCTCTTATATTTTTGTTTTCCTCTCAACATGTGTTTCATATTATTTTGTTCTAAATATTTCTATCTCCTTTATATTTTTCTTTAACATTTGCTTTGCCCTCAACATGTTTCATATTTTTTCCATATATTTCCATCTCTTTTATATTTTATATTTTATTTTCACTCTCAACATGGTTCATAATTGTTCTATAGATTTCTACAAATTTCTATTTCTTTTCTAATTGATTTTGCCTCTCAAAAATGTTCCTATTTGTTCTAGGTATTTGTAACAAACTTATATTTTCGTTAATTTATTTATTTTCCCTGACATGTATTTATATTCATTATTATTATTTTATTCATCATTATTTATCATTATTTTATTTCATTCCTTCTGTACTTGGTTTGTTCTATGTTTGTTGCACGAGATATTATGGTAGGATTATTTGGTACTAACATTTCTATAAATATTTAAGTAATTGAAGTCATATTTGTGCAGAGTTATCTTAGCGTTTACATGAATTAAACTTACATTAGGTCAAGGATATGGCAAACAACATATTACACTTTTTTTTTATTGTAAAAGTACAAAAAACAGATACGAAAATAGAGATATAAAGGGGGGAAAAGAAATGCTATTTGGTGAATTTAAACTAATAAAACAAAACCGATAGGAAAATAGAGATAGGGGGGAAAAGAAAAACTAATAATTGAAGTCCCTCAGCGGCCCAGCGACGGCATTCTCCAGGTAGCGGTCCAAGTTTGCAATGTCCGACAGCCTAGGGGTCACTGATCGGGGTGGCTCGACGGGTGTGGCATCAGGACGCCCATAGCTGGGGGCCCGTGACCTCCAGCCAATAGGAGTACCGGGTGCACTGGGCAGCTTGTAGTGGGAAGGTCCTGGAAGTGGCATGGGCTCGTAGGGCTGGGGAGGAGCTGGCGGGGGTTGTAGCGGCGGTTGTGGCTCATTAATGACCACCCTGGGGATTGAGCCTGTCCCCAGGGCATAGGCATTCATCCCTGTCACCAACTTGAGCCCCTCGAACATATAATGCTCCACATGGCGTCGCTCCACAGCCTTGAACGAGACTGTCAGGAGTTGGTGAAAGAGGCAGACCTCTGTCATGAGCGGTGTTTCGTCCTGGTGTGCCCCCCTCCAAGCCTCGGTGATGTTGAGCTGCCGGGATTCCGCCTCATGCAGCTGTGTGTTAAATATATTGTGTTTAAAGGTTTGCAAATAAAACTATGTAATACCATAATAAATTCAGTCAACACTGTCTGTCAGTGTATGTAAAATGGTAAATGGTAATAGGGGGTTGGGGGAGAGGGGAGACCTCAGCAGCGCCATAGAAATATAGTGGTGACCTTTGAACTAGCCAAGGAATGTCACACCTGCACTCCATGGGAAAGGCTACATAGAGTTACAAATCTATTGTAAAGAATATTTCGGATATATGCTTAAATTTTACTCTACTAAATTAATAGAAGTGAATGTAATGTAGGGGGGTAAAAGTAAATGTATTTCTTATAAATACTACTCAACTGAAAGGTGCTGGGCAAATATAAATGAGTGTAACTATATGTATATTTACCTTATTCAACAGGTCCCTTTCGGCTTGGGTCGTTCCTACTGCTGGGTCCACGGTGGCTGGAGGTGGGTCGACGGTGGCTGACCTTGGTGCCGCGGCCGCTGCAGGTGGCGTGGCCAGCTCCCCCGGGTCGTTCACTGCCTCCTCATCCTGTGTCGCCTGGCTGGGCTGGCTGGCCTGGCTCACTGGACCACCCTTGTAGAGCTGTATTGGAAATGGGATATATATGTATTAGAATTAATAATGTTTAATACCTTTATCAATACTTGCTTGATAATGTCAATGTTCTTCTGTTGTTTTAATAACTATGTTTGACCATGGACTTGCTTGATATTGTCAATGTTCTTATGTGGTTTTAATAAATATGTTTGACCATGGACTTGCTTGAGAATGTCAATGTTCTTATGTGGTTTTAATAAATATGTTTGACTGTGGACGACGCTTTTCCTTATCTCTATTCTTATTGATTACATTATTGATCAAAGTGACTCTAGTATTATTAATTATAACTGACATTTTGCCAAACATGGTCAGGATCGCTTGCACAAAACACTGAGAAAGTATGAGAAAACTGTATAGAACTTCAACAGACTACATTTTACATAAAGACTAGGAGAAGTAATGGCGAATAGAATAAATGTATAATATATATATATAATTTTAAGTTTTGGCACGTACCTTGCTCCTCCCCGTCGCACACCTCACAATGTGTGGCCTCAAAAAATTAAAGGTGTCCCGGATCCAATGCTCTCTCTCAGTGAGGGACTTGGTCTCCTGGCCGGACTTGAGGACGATGAGTTTGGAATACCTGGTCCTCATGCTCTCCAGCCGCTTGTGTAGCTCGTCAACTGAAAATATAGGGAAAACAATATTAATTTTTGAATTATAGTAACCCGGGATATAAATACAATCACAACACACTTTTCGGCAACCCTTGGCTGTGACCTGACCAGGTACCTCACCTGGTACCCCGCTCTGTGACCTTTGAAGGTACATCAAAGGTGCCGCCTAGACACCTGACACCTGGCCACGGAGTTCACTCAGTACAGTCACTATTCATAGAACTGTTTATATCACACTATATATAATATATATATATATATATACAGTCTTTAATATAATATATATTATATAATATATAATACAAATAAAATAAAATATAGAATTAATATAAAATTATAATAATAATAATAAATATAAAAATAATTAATAATAAAACACTACTATATAATTATATATATATATACAATATATAATATAGTACATAATTTAAATATAATATTAATAATACTCAACTAAATGAATAATCAAAGACCAATATATATATATATATATATATATATATATATATATATATATATATATATATTAGGCTGTGACCTGACCAGGTTCCTCATCTGGTACCCCTCTCTGTGACCTTTGAAGGTACCTCAAAGGTGCAGCCTAGACACCTGACACCTGGCCACGGAGTTCACTCAGTACAGTCACTATTCATAGAACGGTTTATATCACACTATATAATATATATATATATATATATATACAGTCTATAATAAAATATATATTATATAATATATAATACAAATAAAATAAAATATATAATTAATATAAAATTATAATAATAATAAATCTAAAAATAATTAATAATAAAACACTACTATATATAAATATATTATAATATATAATATAGTATATAATTTAAATATAATATTAATAATACTCAACTAAATGATTAAACAAAGACAAATATATATATATATATATATATATATATATATATATATATATATATATAATATAATATAATATAATATAATATATAATTAATATATAATAATAAGAATAGTTAAAACCAATAATAATAAAACACTTTAACTCACCTGTTATGCCCAGGTCTTCAGATTTTTCACGGTACGCCCTGTCCTTCCTCTCTCTGTCCCGGAATGCCCTCATCTTCTTGTTGTCTAGGAACTCTTGTTCCCTATGGTGCGTGGCCGTCAGCTTCTTGCGAGGGGCGGCTGGGCTGTGATTGGGAAGAGGCATCTGTGGATCCCTCCTCGTCGCTGCCGTGTTACGTGTCCACAACTGGATGCGCAATGCGTGCTGGCAGGATAGATGGGCTGATTGTGGCGGGGAGTGTGGTGCTGCGTCGTTGTGCAGCGGATGAATGCTCCTTGAGAATTTCAATGGGCTCAGGTGAGGGTGTAAATCGTTGCCCACTGATCTGCGTATCACTGTTGTCATCCGAGTCAACATTGTCATCAAGGGCATCATCATTGACACCAACATCCACCTCATCAAGGGCCTCTGATGCAAAGAGGTCTTCCAATTCCTGGGGCTTGGCAGGCTTCTTTAGCAGCTTACGTCCCTTGTGCATGGTGGTGGTGGTGGTGTTGGGTGGGTGGGTGATGTCTGGTGTGTGGTCCATGCGGGGGTGCTGGAGATACTGGTGGTGGCAGCTCGGTCGGCAGTCTTTTGTAGGCGGGGCGTGTAGCGCTGCCACGCCGTGCGATTGGCCAGACTGATGGTCGTGGTTGACGTACGCGTGACCAGCTAATCGAATGCTTGTCGGGATAACGAACGTGTACATGACGTGTCTGACCTGTGGCTGACGTCCTGTTATCCTTTTGCACCATGTCCAGACAGGATTATACTGAACGCGATTAACACGTGTGAACATGAATATTTGGTCGCATTTATCTGTTCGCTGGCGTGTGACTCAACCTGATGTCGGCTGCTTGACGTGTTGTGGACGTGATTCCAAACATCTTGTGGACGTATGGCATACTGGGTTGTCTGTTTTTAGTCGGGCGTTTGTCATGTCATGGTCGTGTCGAGCGTACTATAGTCTTGTTCGAACATTTTGCCCGATTATTTCCCGACTATTGTACGTCAAAAAATATTGCTACACGTCCGAAAACCGATCGACATACGTCAGCAACACGTCCAAATGTTTTTTTTTTTTTTTCACCGACCATCAAAAACAGTCGGCTGAAAAATAGCGTATACACTAATTATTGTCCGACTTCACGGACCTGTCGGCGGGCCCCCCGTCCAGTTCCAGATCAACTCGAGTAGAGCTGATTGATTTACACGACTTTACTCGATCACAGACGATTTAGCAAAAATTCAAATATTTTGAAAAGATCGGCTCTTGTCGGGTCTTTACGTACTGTATGGGACGCCCGCTTTAATAGTACTGGCCTCGTATTTTGAGCTAATGGTCTCGGACATGTCAAAACCTGAAATAGCACAGATCATAAAGTCAGAATTATTTAGGATTCACGAGGGCGGTGAGCATGACGGAGCCGAGGGCAGTGAGCCAAACGGAGCGGCTGGTGGAGGACTCGGTAATGGGATAGAGATGCGGTTTGGTGATAATTTGCCAGAGGGATTTACCCCTGAGCAATATTTAGAATTGGCTAGATTAAATGCTGCCCAGGCAGACACTCAGCTAGATCATCAATTTCGCATGGCCCAATTAGTTGCTCAAGCAGAGTCCAAAAGCAATGTGCTTGCTCCCCTTCCGGGATTAATCATGACGAGTGATATTCCCCCATTCACCGAGGACAATGTTCAGGACTTTTTTGTGTTGTTCGAGGAGGTTGCTACAGGTATGTGGTGGACAAGGGATCGGTGGCCATTTATGTTGCAAACGGTGTTGACAAGACAAGGTCGGGAAACTTACATATCAGTAGAGTCTGTGGTTCGGCAAGACAATGACCGTCTCAAAGCAGCCATTCGTAAAACCTACAAACTGCTGCCTGAAGCATATAGACAGACTTTCAGAGAGACTCATTTGAGGAAACTCATACGGTGTTTGCCAGGACCATGAACAAAGCTTTAAATAACTGGCTAACAAGTAAGAATGTCACTGAGTTTAAGGGTCTGAAAGAGTTAATCTTTGCTTGAGAACTTCCTATGGAAGGTAGATTCATCAGTAGCCTATCATTTGAGAGGGAAAAAGGTAGAAACTCTTGCCGAAGCTGCAGATATGGCTGATACTTCTGTACTAAACAACAAATGTCGTGGGAAAAAGCCCTATGATAATAATAAGTTCTCCAATCACAAATCTGATAAATCTAGTCACTCGCAAAAGCCTTTAACGTCTCTCCACGTAAGCCAAACTAAAAATGCTCCCCCAACTAAGAATGTGACTCCTGGTAATAGTAACAGAGGTGGGGCCCAAACCAATATAATAATGCTTACATGGGGAATGTATCCCAGAAAGTGTGTACCTATTGTGGCAAGAGAGGCCACTTAGCTTATCAATGTTGGGCCAAGGAGAGAGCCGAGAGATCGGGGCCGACAGTAGCCACAGTCTCTGCCTCTCCAAATAACCAAAACCACTCAAATGTGCCTTTGAAGCAGGACTCCCGACTGCAGGAGTACCTAGCTAACGTAAATCAGACAGGAAATGGTGTAGTAGCATGTGTGGTACAACCCACAAGGTTTAAGCCTGTCTTAGTGTCTCCATCAGTTCAGGAAAGCTACCGTCCCTTTATTTCATCTGGATGTGTGAAAATAAATGGTTGTGTACATGAGGTAAATATCTTGAGAGATACTGGTTCTACTAGCACCCTCATGGTGAATCCCTATTCTGAATGCCCAACTGGCGAATCAGTAATAATGAGAGGTGCTGGAGGTAAATTTTCTGCTAACTTGGTGAATGGTGAGATTGAGTGTGATTTGCTGAAGGGTGAAGCCTGTATAGCTTTGTGTAGGCCTCAGGACATCCATGTTCCTGGGGTAGCACTCCTTTTGGGGAATGATGTGGCTGGTGAGAGGGTCCGACCAGACCCCATTCTGTCACTTTCCCCTTTTAACGAGCCACTGACCGGAGAGCTCGAGAAGGAGATGCCAAAGATTTTCCCAGTGTGTGCTGTCACTCGATCTATAGCCCAAGTAGCAGTTCCCTCAGATATAATTGTACCACCTGTGAAGGTAGATAGAAGGTATGTAAGAGTAGTGAATGATGCTCTAACTGTGCCTGATGTGGAGACTGAAGTAGATCTGTCTGACACCTTTATGGCTAACCTTGAGCCAAATGATCATGACCCCCCTCCTAATTGTCCTAGTGGCCTGGTAGAGTTGCATCGAGATGACAGTGAGTGTAAGGAGTTAGCTGCCAGTGCCGTGAGTGAAGAGGAGAGTGAGAAAGAGAAGGGTGAATGATTCTATATGAAGAATGGAGTTTTGTGGCGTAGGTGGAGACCGCCACATAGACCTATTGATGATGGGGCATGGGACGTACATCAGGTAGTAGTTCCTAAACCTTGCCGTAGAGATATACTAGAAATGGCCCATGGTATACCCTTAGCAGGGCACCTAGGTGTGAGGAAAACCTTAGATCGCATTAGAGCCCACTTTCACTGGCCAGGAATTCGTGCAGATGTAGTGGAGTTCTGTAGAGTGTGTCACACCTGCCAGATGACAGGAAAACCTAATCAAAAGGTGCCAGCACACCCTCTGGTGCCCTTACCAGTGTTCGAGAACCCTTTCACTCGGGTGGTAGTGGATATCGTTGGCCCATTGCCAAAGACATCCCAGGGACATATATATTTGTTAACTATAATGGACATGGCAACTCGATACCCAGAAGCTATACCGTTAAGAAATACTTCAGCCCAAACAGTTATTAAGGAACTGCTCAAATTCTTCACCAGAATGGGTTTCCCCCATGAGGTGCAGAGTGATCAAGGTACTAATTTCACTTCCAATATATTTCAGTAGTCCCTGAAGGAATTGGGTATCGACCATGTGAAGTCCAGGTCCTACCACCCAGAGAGTCAAGGGGTCCTCGAACGATACCATCAAACTCTAAAGTCTATGTTAAGAAAATATTGTGAGGAAACTGGAGGTGATTGGGACAAGGGGGTACCTTTTCTGTTGTTTGCCACCCGTGAGGTTCCAACTGAATCTCTGGGTTTTTCACCTAATGAACTAGTTTTCGGTCACCAGGTACGTGGCCCTTTGCAGCTATTACAGGACAGCCTAGTTGGTCAGGAAGGGAACCAAAATCTCCTCAGGTATGTGTCAGAGTTCAAAATCCGGCTGAGATCTTTGTGCGAGTTTGCAGCACAAAATCTAAGAGTGGCTAAAGACACCATGAAAGTATGGTACGATAAAATAGCCCGTGTGAGAGAGTTTCAGCCCAGTGATGAGGTCTTGGTTCTCATTCCCCTTTTCGGCCAACCTTTATCAGCAAAATTTAGAGGACCATATAAAGTAGTAAAAAGGGTGAGTGTTACTGACTACTTAGTGGCTACCCCATACAGGAGGAAGCCTAAGCAAGTATTTCACATAAATATGTTAAAACCCTATCATAGGTCCCCTGACTCCTCTCCTCCAGATTCTCCTGCTGTGGGAGTAATAAGGACCTGTGGACATCCTGGTGCGGGTGATGTTTGTAGTCCTTACCGACAGATCCCGCAGAAGACTGTCCTAGATCCTGAAGGTATTGATTTTGACTTGTGTTATGGTCCATCCAACTTTAAATATAATTCAGTAGCATGGGGGGAATTTCCAACTAAATTATGTCATCTTGCGCTCAGAGAAAGCTAACGAACTAATCAATGTTTTATCACAGTCTCCCAGTGTGTTCCGTGATACTCCAGGGCTCACCTTATTGGCCGTGTATGACATAGATGTCGGGGATGCAGCACCCATTAAATTATCCCCATACCGTGTCTCACCACAGCGCAGGAGTATTCTGCAAGTTGAATTAGATTTCATGTTGTCCAATGCCATAATTACTAGCGCCCTAAGCCAGTGGAGTAGTCCGGTCACACTTGTGCCTAAGCCAGCCGGGAGTTATAGATTTTGTATGGACTATAGACAAGTCAATGCCGTAACAAAGAATGATACTTATCCACTGCCACGGATTGATGATTGTATTGACCAGAGTGGCACAGCCAATTTTATAAGTAAAATTGACCTTATTAAAGGATATTGGCAAGTACCTCTTACACCCAGAGCAAGGGAGATCTCATGTTTTGTGGTAAACAATCAAGCCTTCTGCTGTGAAGTAATGCCTTATGGCCTGAAAAACGCTCCAGCTACCTTTCAGCGCCTAATGAATCAGGTGACTGAAGGGGTACCTGGGTGTGTGGTGTACATTGACGATATCCTTCTTTTTTCCCATACATGGGAAGAACAACTCAAACAAATCGGACTGCTTTTTGCTAACCATGCGGAAGTAAATTTTGTAGTGAACTTTAAAAAGTGCACTTTCATTAAGAGTACTGTCCAATATCTTGGATATATAGTAGGACAGGGTCAGGTTGCACCTCCTCATGCTAAGGTAGAGTCAATTTCTACTTTCCCAACACCTACCAATTTCTCAAGGTTAACAGCACCTTTAACAGATCTTCTCCGAAAGGATGTGAAGTTTGAGTGGTCCTCTGATTGTGAGGAGGCTTTCAGTGCTACTAAATACATTATCTCTAACTATCCTGTTCTCCGTGCCCCTGATTTCACCAGATCTTTCTCCCTAGCTGTTGATGCAAGTAATACTGGGGTCGGAGCAGTGTTACTCAAGGAGGATGACTGTAATGTATTGCATCCTGTTTGCTATTTTAGTAAAAAGTTAAATTCTGCTCAATGTAATTACTCTGTAATATAAAAGGAGCTGTTAGCATTGATTTTGTCCCTCCAATACTTTAGTGTTTATGTTCAATCTGACCCTGGTTCCATTATTGTATATACTGACCATCACCCATTAAAGTTTTTGCACAACTTCCAAAACAAGAATCAAAGACTGACACGGTGGAGCTTGTTGCTGCAGGAGTAAGCCTTAGATGTCAAACATATTAAGGGGGCCCATAATGTGTTGGCAGATTGTCTGTCAAGAGTCTGAAAATGTGTCATATACTTTCCGCCTCTTGAACTCTTTTCTAGCGGTGGAGGTGTAAAATCCGTACCGACCGGATGTCATGTGACCAGACCAACCTGTTGAACGTGACTTTACAATTACTACCACGTGGCAACAACTCAACCCGCTTACGTGACGAGATAGATAAAGAGAGAGAAAGCGAAAGGGGGAGAGCGGCCTGGCTACTTCCTGCATTCCTCGCTTTCCCGCCAAAGCTTGCGTGAGAGGGGCGGGGCACCTAAGACGTGGTGAGCTTCTAACACCTGGATTGGCTACACCACACCTGCTTCTCACCTGTAATTGGTCGACGTGTTTCCTGACTTCTGACTGGTTCCGGCACCAGTTTCCTGCCTTCTGATTGGATTAGCTTGGTCCGAGAAATGATATATAAGCCGGAGATTTGATAGTTAAAAGGAGCTCTTTCTTAGCTGGGGAATCGAGCAGAGTGGTGGGGAGACGAGACAGACTTCAAAGGCTTGTATATTATTATGTGTTAAGTTGTGTCCCAGAGTGACGTCTTACACGTTAGTTAGGGATTATTTGTGACTATTAATACCGTAATAAGCATATTGGTCATTCCAGTTAATTATATAAGATTCTCAGCTGAACAGTGTGTATATATAGCTACAGAAGTGTTGAAGTTTACCGCACCTCTAATGTCCGCCAGTGTGGCTAAGCGGTACTGCACTCACCTCGTGTGAGGGATGCCCCGGTTTGATCCTCTGTCACGGCACCATAGGTTTTTTTAATTATGGGCAGGGCTTTCCACCCTTAGCTGCACTGGCGGATATTTGAGGTGCGGTAGACCAGTGTTGCTTATACACATGTTTATGCTAGCACCTGATCTGCAGGATCGAGCTGATTACACTGGTTACAGACTACATTCACATCCACAACCATTCCAACAATACAAGGAGCTTCCACATGCACACCCACGCACTATACACACACCGAAGGGCGACAGATATGCATGGGGGCGTTCATTCGTGGCCACCCCTTTGGGGATCATGGCGAGCAATAGAGAGATAGATAGACAGTTGTGTAGATGATGTATATGAAATTATATTCATAAATTTGTCTGAAAAAATATACATCCATAATTAGTAATTGGTGAAGTCCACAAATATTCCTGAGTGTGCTAGAGACTATGGCACCCAAGTGTACCTTACTGTGTTTACATATTATTATGACTGTCCTCCATAACCTTACCATAGGTCACATTGCTGTTTTAGTAGGTAGGTCATTTATAATTATAACTACATGGCCTTCAATAACAATGTTCCCCATAGTGTTGGGGCTTGTAATGAGAGGGAAAGATCATTATATGGAAAACACAAAAACAATAATAATACACAAATGTATGTATGTATGGACTTAGGCACATACAACATAGCTGGGGGGTCGCCGACTCGAGACAGAACCTGAACAAAAACAACATTTAAAGTTTCAATTCTTACTGTTCCAGGACACTTTCGCGTTCCCTCGCCCCCTTTTTTATCTCGTTTAGTAGGTGAATTTTACAAGGGGTAGAGGATTCCTAGCCTACCACACCCAAAGTAGAAAAAGTAGTACATAAACAATATGTGGCAACTGTTCACTGAAGTCTTTGATACATCATGAGGGCACCCACCCTAGCCAAGCTATTGAGCAGGGAGTGTATGCTGGTAAAATCAAAAACATCAATCAATCATCAATGAAAGTATACAATCTGGATCAAGGAAAATATAAGTATTACAAAACTGTATTTCAAAGTTACAAATAATGATACTATAAAGGGAACATTGGATAAATTGTACTGTAATGCAATGTTAATACTTATTGGTCCCTCTTGGCTATATATGGATGCCAAAAAAGGTTTGGACAAAATATACTTATCAATTTTTATTTAACCTTTAGAATAAAGGATGACGCATTTCTGTTATGTTTTCTGGCTATTATTAGACTTATTTTACGCAGATTAGGAAGAGTATATAGAAGTCAGAGGGTTAAGTGAGATAGATTTTACCCTTTGGAGTCCAATAGATCCTTCCTAACTTGCATAACATTACAAAGGAGTACAAAGGAAATCAAGCAACAACAGGTCTAGTGACCCTTCTACAGTAGGTTGCTTGTCCTCCAAAACACTGAGGATCAAGTGTCCAAACAGTGGTTTAGAGTGGTAAAGAAACATTGGAAAGGGAACTACTGCCCTAGAACTAATGTCCGTGGCAGGATTAGGAAGTTAGTAGGGGACAGATGGGTTAGTAACTGAGGGGAGGATGAAATAAAGTTATTCATTTACAAATGCAGACAGTCGCAGGTTTGATGCAAAATATTTGTCTAGGCGAAGTTTAAATGAATCAACGGTGCTGCAGTCTATAACATCTTGGGGAAGCCCATTCCATAAGTTGACAACTCGATTGAAGAAGACATTCTTAGATTCATGTGAGTTAAAAGATTTACCAATAATTTTGCATCCGTTTCCCCGCGTGCAATTAGACTAGGCGATAGTGAAGTACTTACTACAGTTCATATTGTCGATGCCTTTGATGATTTTGAACACTTGAATTAAGTCGCCTCTTAATCTGCGCTGGGTTAAAGGAAATAGATTTCATTCTCTAAGACGCTCCTCGTATGATTTGTTCTTTAGGCTAGGTATCATTTTGGTAACTCTACGTTGAACTCGTTCTAGCTTGTCTATATCTTTTTGGTAATAAGGGCACCAGGATTGAACGCAATATTCCAGAAGAGGGCGGACTAAGGAATTGTAAAGGGTTAGGATAACGTCTTTAGATTTATGCTCAAATGATCTGCCTATAAAGCCAATTATTTTGTTTGCCTTCTTAACAACTTCTGAACATTGTTGACTCGGTTTTAGGTTACTCGATATTGTTACTCCCAGATCGGTTTCTCTGTTTACATTCTTAAGCTGAGTGCCTTTCATCGAATAGTTTGCTTTCTCATTTTGGTATCCGATATGTAGTACTTTACATTTATCTGCATTGAAACTCATTTGCCAAATTTGGGCCCAACATGACAACTTATCTAGATTGTGCTGCATATCATCAACTTGTTCTTTTGAGAGTACGCTATTTGCAATTTTTGTATCGTAAGCAAATTTTGAGATTGTACAGGTGAGACCCTCATCTATGTCGTTGATGTAAATTAGAAAGATAATTGGTCCTAGTACCGATCCCTGGGGTATCCCGCTACTTACATTGGTCCATTTAGATGCCTTACCGTTTATGACTACTCTTTGCTTTCTGTCGCTGAGCCAATGTTCTATCCATTTCAACTCACCGTCTTGTATTCCATGCGCTTTTAGTTTTTGCAGTAAACGTTTGTGGGGAACTTTGTCAAAGGCCTTTTGAAAATCAAGGTATATAATATCTACAGCTTTACTCTCATCGTAGAGGTTGAGGATCTCGTGGAAGAAGTCTTAGAGGTTTGTTAAACAGAAAAGTTTTTTACGAAAGCCGTGTTGAGTATCTTTAAGTATGTTATTTTCCTCTAAGTGATTTACGAGTCTGTCTCTTATGAGTGCTTCAAGCATTTTACATACAACTGAGGTTAAGCTAATTGGACGATAGTTACTGGGTAGGGATTTGCTGCCTTTTTTTAATATCGGTGTTACGTTGGCTAGCTTCCACTGATCAGGCATAGTTCCAGACTGCAAGAATTTATTGAATAGCAATGTCAGTGGTTTGGAGAGCTCAACCTTAGCTTCCTTTAGAACTCTAGGTGAGATTGTATCAGGTCCAGGCGTTTTATTTACCTTGAGTTTATCTAAACAATTCAGTGCTTCTCTCTCTGTAATGGTGATATTGCTTAGAACATCTGAATTATAAATCTGAATCGGCGATGGTGTAGGGATATCACTGAGGTCTTCTGTTGTAAAAACTGTTGCAAAGAAGGTATTGAGGGCATTACTCATTTGTACTTCGTCTTTGGTGTATTCTCCATTTTCATCGACTATATGGTCCAACAGTTGACGTAACTACTTTTTTCTTTCTGATGTAGCTATAGCATTCTTTCGGGTTTGTTTTACTTTGATTCGCAACATTTAACTCCAGGGTATTTTTACTTTGCTTAATTCACTTTTTGGCTTTGCGTCGTAGCTCTACAAATTTCACCCGTTCTTCGCCATTTTGTGAGGATTTTAATCTATCATTAGCAACTTTTTAGCAAGCATACAGTTTGAAATATCTTTATTCCACCATTTGGGGGCTTATTATTATGGCCTGTACGCCGTATTTTCGATGGTATGCAGTCCAGCACTGCTTTTAGGTAAGTGGTTTCGAATGAATCCCAAGATGTATTTATTGTTAATTAAAAAGCTCCAGTCAGTTTCTTTAAACATAGCTCTAAGTTTATGAAAGTTTGCTTTCGTGAAATTAGGGACTTTTTCGATGCTGGTATTTGGTTTGTTACTAGTAAACTTTAAAGTGAAAGTTATTGTACGATGGTCGCTGTTACTGAAATCATCACCAACATTCAAATTCTCTATTAATTCTTCTTTTGTTGCAAGTACAAGGTCAAGAACGTTATTTCCACGGGTCAACGATCGAACATATTGATAGAGTGAACTCTCTTGCAAGTTCGCATACAAGTCATGTCCGGAGTGTGAAGCAAGATTATCGCCCCACTTGGTCACAGGTAAATTATTGTCGCCAAAATTACGGTATCTTGTGAGTTACTTACATCTGCAATTTGTTCATAAATTTCTCGGTCAGTTTGCACTGCTTGAGCTGGAGGTCTGTATATTAATGCAAGTATTATTTTTGTACCTTTATTATTCTTTATTAGCACAAAAGATGTGTCGACGTTCACAATTTGAGGTTTTGACATGAGGGTCGGGTTAAGACTTTCTTTGATATAAAATAAAACACCACCTCCATTTCTATTTATTCGGCTTTTCTCAAACATTACATAACCGGGAAGTGAATACTCTGCTAAAATGTCTCTATCTTCTGTATTGATCCAAGATTCTGTTATGCTAATCACATCATAATTTTCGGTACACACTAGTTCCTCTAAATCTGAAAATTTATTGCGTATGCTACGAGCGTTTGCATAGAAAACCTTTAAAGTTACGGTTTTAGAACTTACAGAACGCTCTTTAATCGAATATTTGGTTCTGGTCGGATCTACATTTACATTCATGGCTGTCCTCGGTCCTCGGTCGTTATCCCTGGCAGTTTTGAATTTGTGTCGTGTTGGTGGAGCTTTATCCAAATTCGCGGTTCTCGACGGATTAGCATTTAATTCCTTCGCAGGTTGCCGTCCTCGCTGTCTTCGGTCCTCCTTCCTGTTTGTCCTGTGCTGAGTCGATTTCTTCTCCGAAAATCCTTCACCGCATCGTTGAGAAGACGCCCAAAACGTGCTGCTCCCACCTGGTTCAGATGAACTCCATCGTCCGAAAACAAATAGTCATCGTAGTAGAAATTGTCCCAGGTGTCGACGAATCCCACATTCTCCTTCCTGCAGAGGTTTGCGAGACAACGATTTGTGCTGGTGGCTATGTTGTAAAATCGGTTCTCTACACCGAGCCGGGGGACGATTCCTGAGACGATGATCCTTGATGACTTCTCCTTAAATGACTTGATCAGCTGCTGGTACTTCAAAAGCAAATCTTCCGACCGGGTTCGCTGTACATCGTTGGATCCAACGTGGATGACGTACATTGTATTAGCAGGGCCCAGCTTTGATACTTCGTCAACTGCAGCAACTACGTCGTCCACACCACCACCAGGGATACAAAAACGCTTCCTGGTCTTAGGTGCCCTGGCGCAAAACTCTGTGACCTGACCACGTATCATCGAGTCTCCCACGAGTCAGACTTCTGTTTCCTCTTCGTCATCTGAGTCTGTGAGTATCTGGAAACGGTTTTGACACTCCGTAATTGGTATGGTTTTCCTGGTCTTGGGGCAAACGTTGTTCCTCACGACACGGAACTTGTCTTGAGGGGGAAAAGAGTCACTATTTGTTTCTTGAGTATCGGAACCATCTGCTGAAGTGGCTACTTCAGGCGTTGGATTGTTGGCAGTTGACGTTGGGGCGTTGGTGGCTGCTGGAGTTGAAGCGGTGACAATTGAAGTTTGTGGTACTCCAACGTTGAGTGTTACCAACTCTTGGAGTGATTCCAGCTTCATGGTGAGGACGTTGATCTTGTTGTAGGCTTCATCTAATTTCACTGTCAAATTCTCTCGTTGCTGGCAGAGCCAGCAGACTTGAAGATTGACAGTAGCAAACATGGCCTCACCAAACCTACCGGCGCAGTTCGTACGAGTGCAAGGTACAGTCACTTTCTTCAGATAACTTCACTCACTTAAAAAACACTTCACTCACTTTAAAACCCTTAACTCACTTTAACACCTTACGAGCGGCCTATGCGGTTTATTTATATGTACCGCCCAGCGGGGTGTTTTTAGCCAAAATAGGGCTGTTTACGTGATCATTTTCATGCCTAAATAAGACCCAGAACGTAAAACAAGTATCTATCCCTGAAAGGGCATAAACAGAGCGTTCGAATGACACCATAACGATCCTTTTATGATGGCTAGTTTTCTTGCAATAACCGTGCAACGCGAGTGCAAACAAAATGTAATTAGGCACTTTCCCCATACAATTCCGTATATAGCGAGTGAGAGAGGGAGGGAGGAGGTGGGATTTGTGTCAGTAGGTTCGCCGCGGTGGTCTGGAGCAGTCATACGCTCGCTACTCTCCTGCCACCACTTGTCTCTCTCTCTCAGCAACATTACGTGCTGAAATTGCCACACGACCTATGTCGAGCGCCGCCACATAGTCCAGCTTTATTTAACTCGACTTATGTTGCTCGCCGCTAATTAAGGGTTAAAACACTTAACTCACTTTAAAACACTTCACTCACTTTAAAAAAACTTCAATCACTTCAACCGAAAACAAATATGTTGAAATACGCAGAAATAGGTTATCAGGGGTGATAGCCTAACCGAAAACAAAACATTTGAGATACGCAGAATTAGGCCTCCAAGGGCGATAGCCTAACCAATTTTTTTTTTTAAATTGAAATACGCAACAATAGGCTGCCAGCTTTGAATAGCCTAACCGAAAATAATAACATTGAAATACGCAGAAATAGGCTACCAGGTGTGATAACTTAACATTAAACAAATATATAAATAAGTGTGACTGCACACAAGGGGTTAATATACTGTATCAACAGATGTCCCTGGTGTCGCTGTAGCCTAGTAAAGCAGTAGCCTACTCTTTTTAGATAAAAACACATGTATCAGTCAAAGGTTACTACAAGATCGTGCAAGCAACAACTAAAATTACAGAGATATATAGCTACAGTAGGATACTAAATACAATATCTACTAGAGTTAATTAATAAGAAAAACAGATTGGCTGGCTATAGGCTAGGCTAGGTTTGGGTTAGGTTAAAAGCTTGGCCGGTTGGGTTCTTATCACGTGTGCTTTAGTATTATTCACGGTATTGTTTAGCCTAGGTTGTTGCGCAGGGCACAACCGTTGGTGGCTGATAATTTATTTAAGGAAGTACTGTATTTGAGTTGCTGTTATTATTACTGTCACAGAGTTGTTGCATTCTCGTGTTTTCCATTACAGATGTCCTGCTTTTTGGTGTATTTAAGATACACGTTTCATGTCCTGCCTCTTGCATTATTACAGTTCTATATTCTACGAGCATCTTAGAGCATCAGACGTTTGCAGAAGCTTCAAGGTTTGTTTGCTGTAGGACTAGACTTCAAGTGCTTTCATATAGCATTGAAGGGTTTTAATGTTGAGTTCAGACTAACATTAAACATAACGTAATCATCTAATCTTTGATTAAATCTTGTCATAGTTTATTTAAGCTTTGTTAATACTTGAGAGCATTTTATTAACGTAATTACTTCTTGTTGAATGTTGTTTTCAGGCTTTGCCATTGCTGGAAATCCTTAGTAGAGTACACTTATCCCTTGTTAATTGATACCCCGTTATCTAGTATATTAACTCTAATGGGTTCATGTGTTTTGTTCACCGGCTTAATAGTTCAAGGGTTTGGAATTAGTGTACCGTTGTTGCATACTTAGCCTATATTGGAGTCCAATACTAAGTGCCCTTGTTTATTCAGTTGTGCCGGTCGTAACATATGGTATATGAAAATATTACCCAAATCTCTTTTGTTAACTCTTTGAAGATTATAAAGCATTTTGATAGCCTATTCTGGCTGTCATTATACAATGACTCGCTACCGCCAGACGCTGCAGACGCTCCGTCAACGCTCTCACGATATCGATCATAATTTGAGTATTAACTACTCATCCTCTTCATTCTTGTGCATGAAAGGTGGTTAACAGTACGTTTAACCATCCTGTAGCTTAGTAAGTAACACTGCACGATATTTAGCTGTGTATTGACTGATAAACTTTGTGTTTATCACAAGATTCCTGCTCGGACAGGGCGCCACTAACGCCATCTATTGTTTTGTAAACAAACGCTCTCATATTATTTTATATAAAATCGTAGCCCCTAATTTTACCCATTACCTACTGTAGTAAGTATTTAGTTAACTGCCTTGAATGTAGGTAAAGCTTTGCATATTAATTTGCTAATAAACAATATTGTTTACTAACTAACCTGCCTACAGGGACGAACACCGACGCCATTTTGTAAACACACTTTTTTGGGGGGATTATACATAGTAAATTCCAGCCAATTTTGTACCAAATGTAAGTGCATTCATTTATCTTTTCCCCCTAGATTTATTCATGACTTTTTCTCCTCAGACTGATTTTACTTTAAGCTAAGGGTTGGCCTAACCCAACCGGCCAAGCTTTTAACCTAACCCAAACCTAGCCTAGCCTATAGCCAGCCAATCTGTTTTTCTTATTAATTAACTCTAGTAGATATTGTATTTAGTATCCTACTGTAGCTATATATCTCTGTAATTTTAGTTGTTGCTTGCACGATCTTGTAGTAACCTTTGACTGATACACGTGTTTTTATCTAAAAAGAGTAGGCTACTGCTTTACTAGGCTACAGCGACACCAGGGCCCTCTGTTGATACAGTATATTAACCCCTTGTGTGCAGTCACACTTATTTATATATTTGTTTAAGGTTAAGTTATCACACCTGGTAGCCTATTTCTGCGTATTTCAATGTTATTATTTTCGGTTAGGCTATTCAAAGCTGGCAGCCTATTGTTGCGTATTTCAATTTAAAAAAAAAAAAAGGTTAGGCTATCGCCCTTGGAGGCCTAATTCTGCGTATCTCAAATGTTTTGTTTTCGGTTAGGCTATCACCCCTGATAACCTATTTCTGCGTATTTCAACATATTTGTTTTCGGTTGAAGTGATTGAAGTTTGTTTATAGTGAGTGAAGTGTTTTAAAGTGAGTTAAGTGTTTTAAAGTGAGTTAAGGGTTTTAAAGTGAGTGAAGAGTTTTTTAAGTGAGTGAAGTGATCTGAAGAAAGTGACTGTCACCATACCTTGCACTCGTACGAACTGCGCCGGTAGGTTTGGTGAGGCCATGTTTGCTACTGTCAATCTTCAAGTCTGCTGGCTCTGCCAGCAACGAGAGAATTTGACAGTGAAATTAGATGAAGCCTACAACAAGATCAACGTCCTCACCATGAAGCTGGAATCACTCCAAGAGTTGGTAACACTCAACGTTGGAGTACCACAAACTTCAATTGTCACCGCTTCAACTCCAGCAGCCACCAACGCCCCAACGTCAACTGCCAACAATCCAACGCCTGCAGTAGCCACTTCAGCAGATGGTTCCGATACTCAAGAAACAAATAGTGACTCTTTTCCCCCTCAAGACAAGTTCCGTGTCGTGAGGAACAACGTTTGCCCCAAGACCAGGAAAACCATACCAATTACGGAGTGTCAAAACCGTTTCCAGATACTCACAGACTCAGATGACGAAGAGGAAACAGAAGTCTGACTCGTGGGAGACTCGATGATACGTGGTCAGGTCACAGAGTTTTGCGCCAGGAAGCGTTTTTGTATCCCTGGTGGTGGTGTGGACGACGTAGTTGCTGCAGTTGATGAAGTATCAAAGCTGGCCCCTGCTAATACAATGTACGTCATCCACGTTGGATCCAACGATGTATAGCGAACCCGGTCGGAAGATTTGCTTTTGAAGTACCAGCAGCTGATCAAATCATTTAAGGAGAAGTCATCAAGGATCATCGTCTCAGGAATCATCCCCCGGCTCGGTGTAGAGAACCGATTTTACAACATAGCCACCAGCACAAATCGTTGTCTCGCAAACCTCTGCAGGAAGGAGAATGTGGGATTCGTCGACACCTGGGACAATTTCTACTACGATGACTATTTGTTTTCGGACGATGGAGTTCATCTGAACCAGGTGGGAGCACGTTTTGGGCGTCTTCTCAACGATGCGGTGAAGGATTTTCGGAGAAGAAATCGACTCGGCACAGGACAAACAGGAAGGAGGACCGAAGACAGCGAGGACGGCAACCTGCGAAGGAATTAAATGCTAATCCGTCGAGAACCGCGAATTTGGATAAAGCTCCACCAACACGACACAAATTCAAAACTGCCAGGGATAACGACCGAGGACCGATGACAGCCATGAATGTAAATGTAGATCCGACCAGAACCAAATATTCGATTAAAGAGCGTTCTGTAAGTTCTAAAACCGCAACTTTAAAGGTTTTCTATGCAAACGCTCGTAGCATACGCAATAAATTTTCAGATTTAGAGGAACTAGTGTGTACCGAAAATTATGATGTGATTAGCATAACAGAATCTTGGATCAATACAGAAGATAGAGACATTTTAGCAGAGTATTCACTTCCCGGTTATGTAATGTTTGAGAAAAGCCGAATAAATAGAAATGGAGGTGGTGTTTTATTTTATATCAAAGAAAGTCTTAACCCGACCCTCATGTCAAAACCTCAAATTGTGAACGTCGACACATCTTTTGTGCTAATAAAGAATAATAAAGGTACAAAAATAATACTTGCATTAATATACAGACCTCCAGCTCAAGCATTGCAAACTGACCGAGAAATTTATGAACAAATTGCAGATGTAAGTAACTCACAAGATACCGTAATTTTGGCGACAATAATTTACCTGTGACCAAGTGGGGCGATAATCTTGCTTCACACTCCGGACATGACTTGTATGCGAACTTGCAAGAGAGTTCACTCTATCAATATGTTCGATCGTTGACCCGTGGAAATAACGTTCTTGACCTTGTACTTGCAACAAAAGAAGAATTAATAGAGAATTTGAATGTTGGTGATGATTTCAGTAACAGCGACCATCGTACAATAACTTTCACTTTAAAGTTTACTAGTAACGAACCAAATACCAGCATCGAAAAAGTCCCTAATTTCACGAAAGCAAACTTTCATAAACTTAGAGCTATGTTTAAAGAAACTGACTGGAGCTTTTTAATTAACAATAAATACATCTTGGGATTCATTCGAAACCACTTACCTAAAAGCAGTGCTGGACTGCATACCATCGAAAATACGGCGTACAGGCCATAATAATAAGCCCCCAAATGGTGGAATAAAGATATTTCAAACTGTATGCTTGCTAAAAAGTTGCTAATGATAGATTAAAATCCTCACAAAATGACGAAGAACGGGTGAAATTTGTAGAGCTACGACGCAAAGCCAAAAAGTGAATTAAGCAAAGTAAAAAGACCCTGGAGTTACATGTTGCGAATCAAAGTAAAACAAACCCGAAAGAATTCTATAGCTACATCAGAAAGAAAAAAGTAGTTACGTCAACTGTTGGACCATATAGTCGATGAAAATGGAGAATACACCAAAGACGAAGTACAAATGAGTAATGCCCTCAATACCTTCTTTGCAACAGTTTTTACAACAGAAGACCTCAGTGATATCCCTACACCATCGCCGATTCAGATTTATAATTCAGATGTTCTAAGCAATATCACCATTACAGAGAGAGAAGCACTGAATTGTTTAGATAAACTCAAGGTAAATAAAACGCCTGGACCTGATACAATCTCACCTAGAGTTCTAAAGGAAGCTAAGGTTGAGCTCTCCAAACCACTGACATTGCTATTCAATAAATTCTTGCAGTCTGGAACTATGCCTGATCAGTGGAAGCTAGCCAACGTAACACCGATATTAAAAAAAGGCAGCAAATCCCTACCCAGTAACTATCGTCCAATTAGCTTAACCTCAGTTGTATGTAAAATGCTTGAAGCACTCATAAGAGACAGACTCGTAAATCACTTAGAGGAAAATAACATACTTAAAGATACTCAACACGGCTTTCGTAAAAAACGTTTCTGTTTAACAAACCTCTAAGACTTCTTCCACGATATCCTCAACCTCTACGATGAGAGTAAAGCTGTAGATATTATATACCTTGATTTTCAAAAGGCCTTTGACAAAGTTCCCCACAAACGTTTACTGCAAAAACTAAAAGGGCATGGAATTCAAGACGGTGAGTTGAAATGGATAGAACATTGGCTCAGCGACAGAAAGCAAAGAGTAGTCATAAACGGTAAGGCATCTAAATGGACCAATGTAAGTAGCGGGGTACCCCAGGGATCGGTACTAGGACCAATTATCTTTCTAATTTACATCAACGACATAGATGAGGGTCTCACCTGTACAATCTCAAAATTTGCTGACGATACAAAAATTGCAAATAGCGTACTCTCAAACGAACAAGTTGACGATATGCAACACAATCTAGATAAGTTGTCATGTTGGGCCCAAATTTGGCAAATGAGTTTCAATGCAGATAAATGTAAAGTACTACATATCGGATACCAAAATGAGAAAGCAAACTATTCGATGAAAGGCACTCAGCTTAAGAATGTAAACAGAGAAACCGATCTGGGAGTAACAATATCGAGTAACCTAAAACCGAGTCAACAATGTTCAGAAGTTGTTAAGAAGGCAAACAAAATAATTGGCTTTATAGGCAGATCATTTGAGCATAAATCCAAAGACGTTATCCTAACCCTTTACAATTCCTTAGTCCGCCCTCTTCTGGAATATTGCGTTCAATCCTGGTGCCCTTATTACCAAAAAGATATAGACAAGCTAGAACGAGTTCAACGTAGAGTTACCAAAATGATACCTAGCCTAAAGAACAAATCATACGAGGAGCGTCTTAGAGAATGAAATCTATTTCCTTTAACCCAGCGCAGATTAAGAGGCGACTTAATTCAAGTGTTCAAAATCATCAAAGGCATCGACAATATGAACTGTAGTAAGTACTTCACTATCGACCAGTCTAATTGCACGCGGGGAAACGGTTGCAAAATTATTGGTAAATCTTTTAACTCACATGAATCTAAGAATTTCTTCTTCAATCGAGTTGTCAACTTATGGAATGGGCTTCCCCAAGATGTTATAGACTGCAGCACCGTTGATTCATTTAAACTTCGCCTAGACAAATATTGCAACAAACCTGCGACTGTCTGCGTTTGTAAATTAATAACTTTATTTCATCCTCCCCTCAGTTACTAACCCATCTGTCCCCTACTAACTTCCTAATCCTGCCACGGACATTAGTTCTAGGGCAGTAGTTCCCTTTCCAATGTTTCTTTACCACTCTAAACCACTGTTTGGACACTTGATCCTCAGTGTTTTGGAGGACAAGCAACCTACTGTAGAAGGGTCACTAGAACTGTTGTTGCTTTATTTCCTTTGTACTCCTTTGTAATGTTATGCAAGTTAGGAAGGATCTATTGGACTCCAAAGGGTAAAATCTATCTCACTTAACCCTCTGACTTCTATATACTCTTCCTAATCTGCGTAAAATAAGTCTAATAATAGCCAGAAAACATAACAGAAATGCGTCATCCTTTATTCTAAAGGTTAACTAAAAATTGATGAGTATATTTTGTCCAAACCTTTTTTGGCATCCATATATAGCCAAGAGGGACCAATAAGTATTAACATTGCATTACAGTACAATTTATCCAATGTTCCCTTTATAGTATCATTATTTGTAACTTTGAAATACAGTTTTGTAATACTTATATTTTCCTTGATCCAGATTGTATACTTTCATTGATGATTGATTGATGTTTTTGTTTTTACCAGCATACACTCCCTGCTCAATAGCTTGGCTAGGGTGGGTGCCCTCATGATGTATCAAAGACTTCAGTGAACAGTTGCCACATATTGTTTATGTACTACTTTTTCTACTTTGGGTGTGGTAGGCTAGGAATCCTCTACCCCTTGTAAAATTCACCTACTAGACGAGATAAAAGAGGGGGCGAGGGAACGCGAAAGTGTCCTGGAACAGTAAGAATTGAAACTTTAAATGTTGTTTTTGTTCAGGTTGTCTCGAGTCGGCGACCCCCCAGCTATGTTGTATGTGCCTGAGTCCATACATACATACATTTGTGTATTATTATTGTTTTTGTGTTTTCCATATAATGATCTTTCCCTCTCATTACAAGCCCCAACACTATGGGGAACATTGTTATTGAAGGCCATGTAGTTATAATTATAAATGACCTACCTACTAAAACAGCAATGTGACCTATGGTAAGGTTATGGAGGACAGTCATAATAATATGTAAACACAGTAAGGTACACTTGGGTGCCATAGTCTCTAGCACACTCAGGAATATTTGTGGACTTCACCAATTACTAATTATGGATGTATATTTTTTCAGACAAATTTATGAATATAATTTCATATACATCATCTACAAAACTGTCTATCTATCTCTCTATTGCTCGCCATGATCCCCAAAGGGGTGGCCACGAATGAACGCCCCCATGCATCTCTGTCGCCCTTCGGTGTGTGTATAGTGCGTGGGTGTGCATGTGGAAGCTCCTTGTATTGTTGAAATGGTTGTGGATGTGAATGTAGTCTGTAACCAGTGTAATCAGCTCGATCCTGCAGATCAGGTGCTTGCATAAACATGTGTATAAGCAACACTGGTCTACCGCACCTCAAATATCCGCCAGTGCAGCTAAGGGTGGAAAGCCCTGCCCATAATTAAAAAAACCTATGGTGCCGTGACAGAGGATCAAACCGGGGCATCCCTCACACAGGTGAGTGCAGTACCGCTTAGCCACACTGGCGGACATTAGAGGTGCGGTAAACTTCAACACTTCTGTAACTATATATACACACTGTTCAGCTGAGAATCTTATATAATTAACTGGAATGACCAATATGCTTATTACGGTATTAACCCGGCAAGCGCGATAGGCCTAACGGAAGGCTTCCTATAGGGAACGCGATAGGCCTCACGGAAGCAGGACCATAAAAAAAGCCTTCCATAAAAAAAAGGGCCTATCAAAACAAAGGAATTTGTCTCTAGGTGAGATAATTCCCCTCCAGTACTCATCCATGTAAATCTCACCCACCCCCCTCCCCTCCTTCCCCACCTTATTCCCCCCTCCCTCCCCTCCTCAATTATCACCTATTTTTCCTCTTATTATCATCATTTATCGGTTATTTTTCTCTCCCGCGATAATGTAGCACAAGTGGGTTGCATAAAAGATCGTTATGCAACACCCAGACACCGGCACACACCGCCCCGCTCTCCTCAGTTGACTCCCAGACAGCGAGAGGGGAAGGCTGCCTGTCTCTCTCTCTCGCCTGAGATTATGACCGGGTGGCCAATATCTTCGTTTTTCACCACCCAAATGCTTTTCCCACTTATTTTAGCACTCTTGAAGGTTCATATATACATCATATATGTAAAATAAAAGCATACCGAAAACAAATAATGGTTTATATTGTAAATATAACGAATTCTGTCAGAATCCAGGGCTAGAAATGCACAAATAACTACCCTAGCACCTACGTCTATATCGCGCTTGTCAGGTTAAGAGTAGTTTTATAATGAACATCATAAATATGCTTCCTACTAATATATATTTGTGAAAATGATAAGTTTATTCTAGGCATATCTACTATTCAACAATAACATCTATAAGGATATGTTTTCTGTCAATTATTATCAGGATTGAACGTACACAAAACATTTCCGATTTACCTATAAGGCTATATTTAATTGAAAATTACTCAATTATTAATATAGTACTACGTTTGGAAAGATGCTTCCTACCTGTCAGACATTATCCTTATGTATCGGAGATAAACTGTTTATATACTTTTTGCTTCTTACCTTATATTTTCCAGGTTCTAACTGTAAACACATGTTGAATAGGTAGATTAATGAGGTAACTGATTTGAAGCAAAGACACTGTTGGCTTTTTCTATAGTTTTTATTATCAGAAATATAGAACTACAAGGCGTGGCTTTATTAAAGGTTATAAGGTCTGTGTAGGTACTGTATATGCGCCCGGCAGGGAAGTACCTACTTAATTAAAGCAATAAGCTAAAACAACTAGACTGAGCTTATTATTCCTGTAAAATCAGTATTTCTGTAAAAAATAGATTCATTAAGAATAGTGAAATAGATTAATGACACACATACTAATATCGCACAGTATGGCACTTGTCACTGTATACGTCACTGTATAATACCTCAGCCTGTGAAGGGAACGACCTTCCTTATGGATGGTCTGATATGCTACTACCAATGCCTGGGCAAACAGGAACGGGCCGGCTTCTATCAGTGTGGTGTGGTTACTCAGTTGCTAGCAATCATCTTGGTGTTGCTGCAATTCTCTGAAGGGAGTGTGAGAACTCCTGCTTACTTTGCAAGAATTGTACCAAGGCTTTTATAGGTGGGGGAGATGATCTTTCTATAGGGGAGATCATTCCCAACTAGAAATATACAGTTGCCTACTTAAGTAAGTGAATAACTGGTATAATGGTGTGAGTTATATATGTGATTATATGGTTTATTCAAGAGTGTACAGTCGCTCAAAATGCGCTGTAACACTTAGACATTACCCTACTACGTTCTTGAATTATAATTGAATAGAGAAAGATATCTTTAAGTTCTATAACATTGCACATAACAAGGAAATATTGTTTTAAGTATTTTTGTCATTGATATATTTAACTGTGTTGGTGGTGTAATGGTTTAAATGCTTATGTTCTGGGTGTGGTATCCAGAGCTTGAATCCCGGGAGGATCATATGCTTTCATTAATGTATTCAAGTGCATTTGGGGTTTGTAATGAAGGATTAATGTTAAGAACGGGGTGTTCCTTAATTGTTAAGGTGTTATATAATTACTGATATAAGAAATATTGTTTGAAAAATGTATTTGTAATTGACCACTTGTGAGTTTCAGGCTATAAGGAAGTTGGAGTTGTAGACATCAATAGTAAACAGAAATGCAATAATAATGTAGGCTTCTGATGGATAAAGAGTATGTTGAATTGGGTTTTGTCACTTTTATGTATTTATAAATGAACTACAACCGTATTTTAGCTGGTGATTCTGCTTAATATCGATGTCTACAACTCCAACTTCCTTATAGCCTGAAACTCGCAAGTGGTCAATTGTCTGTACCGAGTTTCTAAAAGAGCCAAATATCCAGGAATATTAACTTTGGCAACGAGTTGTTTTAAAAAGCTGGGAAGGGAGAGATTATTAAAAACAAAAAAAATAGAGATGGGAAAGTTTTAACCAGGGCTAGAACAGGGACAGTAATAATTAGAGAGCGAGAGAGAGAGAGAGAGAGAGAGAGAGAGAGAGAGAGAGAGAGAGAGAGAGAGAGAGAGAGAGAGAGAGTGAGTTAAAGTTATTTACAAGGAGTGATAGTAAACAAATAGTATAAATAAACTAAAAACCTTGTGGGCCTTAGCACATACTGAAGCTGAATTATACAGTAGTGTATGTCTCTCATTGTAAAGAATGCAGCGATCTAATATTTGCTTGACTTGTTCTACTATTTACAACCTCTTAGGTAAGTGTACAGTTGCCCACACTTATTATGTTCCTCGTCGTTATCTTATATATCACAGTCAAATTAGTATAAATTAATTGCATTTTTTGTTTTGTTTTTATTTATTTTATTTTTTATTTTATTATCAGTTCATGACTAGTCAGCCAAGTTAACCACTGCTTATGAAACAACACTCGTAATTTCATCATATACAATATTATATGACCATGTAGCAATAGTGAGTAAAGGGGTGAAGGGTAGGAAGAAAGGAGGGTTGGATGCAAGGGTCAGAGGGGTAGCAAAGAAAGAAAGAAGATAAGGAAGGGGGAGGGAAGGGTAGGAAGGAAGGAGGGTTGGATGCACGGATCAGAGGGGTAGCAAAGAAAGAAAGAAGATAAGGAAGGGGGAGGGAAGGGTAGGAAGAAAGGAGGGTTGGATGCACGGATCAGAGGGGTAGCAAAGAAAGAAAGAAGATAAGGAAGGGGGAGGGAAGGGTAGGAAGAAAGGAGGGTTGGATGCAAGGGTCAGAGGGGTAGCAAAGAAAGAAAGAAGATAAGGAAGGGGGAGGGAAGGGTAGGAAGAAAGGAGGAGGAGTGAAGGAGGGGTTAGGAAGAAAGGAAGGGGGGAGGGAAGGGTAGAAGAGGGATCACTTAGAGGAACATAACTTATGTGGGCAACTGTACACATACACTTTTGTATCTTCCTAATTGGTAGAAGTATCAGGTCAGTTAGTAAAATATTCTTAGCATTTTGAGGATTATGGCGCGTTTTAGCAGTTTCTTCTGGCTATTATTATACAATGTATACAACTTAGGAAAGACCTCTAGCAACCAAAGGGTTAAAGACGATCTCAATTAACCTTTTAAGTCACGTAGATCCCAACGTTACTTATTGAAATCGGCTAATAATAGCCAGAATAAGCTGTCACAATGCGTCATTATCGTCAAGGGGTTAAGTTAAGGGTGGAGATTTTCAGACTGGTTCTAATGAAGATAATTTAGTTCAAGAGTTCCTCCTGCCATGATTGCGTATTGTTTTCCTATTGACAATGAACATCTTGTTATAAGATAAATTTCGGGAGAAGGTATTTGCTATAATTAACCATGCTGATAATGCATAGATAGTACATGCTTAACAGCGTTTACATTTAATTTTCATAGACGCTAAAAAATATACAATATTTGGTTAAATGGATTTGGTTTAATATATTTACAAAACCACTTCCTCTGGCTTGTCCAAAGACCGGATACGATGTCCAAAAACTAACACAATGATTTGCTCTTCGATCCAAGATAAAAGTATGAATGCCCTGTACAGTGATAAGGGTCACCATGTTAAACAGCCTAACCACCATATCAAACAGAAGTGACCAAAGTCGTTATGGGTTTTTTAAGAAGTTATTATTATTATTAGTTTTGTTTTTCATACTGGCTATCAGTCAATGACATTGTTCAGTTTAGAAAGAACCTCTACAAATCAAAGAGTAATATAAAAGTTACATAACGTTCCGACTCCCATGGGAGTCTATAATCAAATCGTATAATAATAGTGACAGTCGGTTTTATTTCACCAGGCAGTACATTGAATACCTTGGCAACTCATTTGTCGACACTGAAAAATGGAAAAATATGAATCTACCATGTCTACGTCAAGTTTTCATAATTATCAACACAGTTCGCTACGCAATCAACGTAATATCTGAGTAACCAATATAACAACACAGCAAGTTACTGTCAGATGAAATGAAACCGACTATAGACATTTCTGACTAAAATGTTCTAGAGTTTTCCAGAACGAGACAAACTCAGCGAGTTCGTACTTAAGGGTTTAACTACCAGGAGGATATCATGGCTTCATGCCATAATTACCTTCCAGCCACCATTACCTGGGACATAAACGACCTCTCCACCATTTATGTGGGACCAAACGACCCACCGTATTTACTGAATCTTAAGGGGAGCTTTTTTTTCTGGACTCCCTTCTCCCTCATGTTTAGCCCCATTAGTTTGGCGATATTAAAGCCTTTTGTGCCATCTACGTGTCGATTGTTTACTGGTGAGCGATAGCGAACCTGTAATTTATGAGGAACAACCATTTGGCCAGGACACTTTTCTACCAACAAAATGTACAACTATATCTTGGGGGTACTTTCTAAAGCTTGATGGAGGTCTTGAGAGGAAACTAAATAAAAAAAGCAAATTATGTAAATTAAGTAAATTAACAAAATTAATACCGGTACTTACAAATTAGTACACATCTCCCCTTAAGTCAAACCATAGTTTTGGAATTGGTTTCAGTAATTAAATAAATACACAATACACCAGGCATGGCCAAGGAATGACTGTCTTTCCTAGAAATAGGTCTATGTTTGCCTAATATGTGTGTATTTATTTACTAATACGATCTTTTTAAAAATTAACTCACACGAGCGAGAGTTCCGGTAATTTTGTTCAGCAACTTGGGACTTCTGAACATTCATTTGCAGTTGTTTTGTCATCACTTTACCGCTAATAAATTATTCGTTATTCTTAATAAGGGCATTGGTAATTGACAGGCGTAAACATCATAGCATATCGATAGTTATGGTTTGTGGAGAACGATCACATCTCTTCCTCAACTTCATACATTGAACCTCTTGAAACTGTAGTCTGTTTATGTTTAAGCTGGAGAGAAAATGTCTTGACCCAAACTTAAATTAATAACCACACGCTTGCAACGTTGTCCTACCCTAATATAGTATGTTGCTGAATATAACTTGCCAGTAAAGCAATACAACGAAATACCACTTAGTTAGTTCTCTTTATTATGGATACGTAAATTGTTAAATGCGTAATTTATTGGTTTGGTTAAACAAATATGAAAAACAAATAATCCACAGGTCCCAATAGAAAAAAAAGGGATGTTGAGGAAAATCACTAGTCTTCCTTAACCCGGCAACAGGCCTAGGCGGGTGAACATTGGATCAGAAATAGGCCTACATGGCAACTTTTGATACCAAACATCTTAGTAATCCTGGCGCAAACACTTACACTCATCGTGGATGTGTTGGCAGAGCTCTGGGACCGTCCCTTAACACTTGATATATCCCATATACTAAATTCAAATACGGGAGAATGAGTTAGTTCATATTGCAAACACATACTGTATAGTTATTTAGTGAGTGTTCGAAGTATCTTTAGTTAAAATATGGATAATAACTATTTAATTTAATCATTACAGGTTTCATGGTTATTCTTTCAGTAATATTGTTGTTGTTGTTGTTGTTGTTGTTCCCTAAGCTGCCTGGCCGAACAGCCCCGAGTCCATGAGGAAGGCCATAGCCACGATCGGGCTTTCCCACAGAGCTCTCATTGAGTGTAGATTGTGTTGTTGGCGTAAGTGGTTGTGTGAAATGCAGTCTTCTATGATGTGTTTAATGGTATGAGGTGCTGTGTTACATCCCGGGCAGGCGTCGACAACGGAGTCATCCAGTCTCTTCTGATAGCTCAGGAGAGCTGGATGGTGTCCGCATCTCAGCCTGGCCAGGTGGACTCTGCCCTCGCGAGGAAGGGAGGATTCGGAAGGATGGATTTCGGGAGGTCGTGCATGTAGCTGCGTGTTGTCTGTGAGTGAGTGGATGGATCGGTGAGAGATATGAGTATGGATGTGCTTCTGGAAGTTGGTTCAGGGTGGGCAGGGAGGGAGAGAGGACAATAATTGTGTGTGATACCGTGTGCTGGGTGTTGTTTTGATATTTCTTGGTGTCTGTGGGTGTGTTGCCATGTAGTTTAGTGGGTGGTCTTGGTTTTTGGAGGCTGCTGCCAGGAATTGAGTGCCTCTCATGTCCAGATGGTCTTTGACTTTGAGGATTTTGGTTTCTTGATGTAGGTGATCTGTGGGTACAGTAGCTGTGCAGCCTGTAATGATCTTCAGGGCTTTGTTTTGAATAGTCTGTAAGGTCTTATGATGTGTTTCAGCTAGGTTAGAAGCCCAGGCTGGGCTTGCGTATTCCATCACTGATCTTATGTATTGTTTATATACTGTGGTGGTAGTTTCTTTGTTGTGTCCAAATTTTGTGTGAGCAAGTGACCTGAGGGCGTTATGTCTGGGTGTCTGTTTCTTTTTAATGTTTGTGGTGTGCTGTTTGAATGTCATATGAGTATCATATGTTACTCCTAGGATTTTGGGTGTGTGTGTATGTGTTAGGGGTGTGTTGTTTATGGTGAGTTGAGGGATGTATTCGTGTTCTCCTGTCCAGCTTGTGAGCAGGGTTGCGGTGGATTTGGCTGGGGCTAGATTAAGTCTGTTTGTAGTGCACCAGCCATGTAGTGTGTTGAGATAGGGTTGAAGGAGATCTGTTGCTCTTTTTGGGTCATGGTGTGTGCATGTGAGTGTTATGTCATCTGCATAGGAGGCTAAGTTTATTTGGGGCGTATTGGGTGTAGTTATATCGTGCATGTACAGATTGAAGAGTGCTTGCGATAGGACGGATCCTTGTGGGACTCCGTTTGGAAAGTTTCTGATTTTAGATGACTGACCGGCAAAAGATACGTGTGCACATCTGCCTGCTAGGAAGTTGGCCAGCCACCTTTTTGTGTTGTTGTGCATATTTGTGTTGTAGATTTTGTTTGTTAGGTTGTGGCGGGGGATGGCATCGAAGGCTTTACTAATGTCGAGTGTGGCTAATAGTGATCTGTGTGGTGGTCTAGCTGAGTTGATGCCGTCAAAAGCTCTTTGTGTAAGGTCTGTGAGAAGAGTGTCTGTGGAGTGCAGTGGCCTAAAGCCATGTTGTGTTGGAGCTAGGGGTAGGTCAGGTGTAATTAGTTGTAATACTAGGCGTTCCATGACTTTGGAGGGGGAGCAAAGGAGTGTGATGGGGCGGTGCGAGGAGGGTAGCGTGGGGTTTTTGTTGGGTTTGGGGAATGTGATGATGATACCATGCTTCCAAATGTCTGGTATTGTGTTGTGTGAATAGCTGTAGTTTGATATGTTAGTGAGTGCTTGTATGCCTTGTGGTCCCAGGTGTCTGAGGTGTATGTTGCTTATGTTGTCTAGGCCACAGGCGGGTGAGTGCTTGAGATTGTTGATGATATGCTTTGTCTGGTGATTGGTGAAGGGTGTATAGTCAGGGTCTGTGGGGAATTGTCTCTTACGTCGGATGACACGTCGGTCGTCTTTGTGAGGTTTTAGGTGGCTGACATGTGAGAAGTGATTGATGAGAGTGTTTGCTTGTTGTTTACATGAAGGAGTAGAGTCTGTTGTTGTGATTGCAGCATGTGATTGTGTTGTGTTGCTGTTGGAAAGTGTGATGCTGTTTAGTGTTTTGTAGAGTTTTTTGGGGTTTGTTTTGTGATCAAGTGTTTGTAGGAAGTTATTCCAATTTAGTTTTTGTTGTTCTTGTATTTTGTTGTTAGTTTGGGTGTTGAGTGCTTGAATTTGTTGTGTGATGTCTTGTGTGTGGGGTGCTGGGGAGTGTTTCAGTATGTCGCATTGTCTGATGAGGTTTTGAATTTCTGGTGTGAAGTTGGGGTTGTGTCTTTTTCTGTTACCTCTTGGAATGTGTTTCTTGTCAGCGTTTTGGATAGTTTTATTGAGTATGTGTACAGCATTGTTGATGTTAGTGATGGGTGTACTGTTTAGAGTTGTGAAGTGTTGTTCTGTCTCATTTGTGAATGCTTCCCAGTTAGCTCTTTTATAATTGGTGTATGTGTGTTTGTGGCTAGCTGGGGTGAGTCTGGTTTTGGTGGTGATAATGATCGGGAGGTGGTCAGAGCCTAAGGTTCTGACCACCCTCCAGGATGTTGTGGGGGCGAGTTCTGGGGAGCAAAAGGTGATGTCTGGAGATGATGGGTTATAGAGGGCTTGGTGAGGAATATGGGTATGTTGATGGATGTCGTTAAGGATGATGAGGTTATCGGTTTGGTTTTGTAGTACCAGCCCTCTGTCTGTGTCGGAGTTGTCGACAAACCAGGCCGACGTCTTGGCGTTGAAGTCACCACCCAGGATGATGTGTGGGGTGTGTGGGGTGTTTGTGATGTGTTGTAAGTGTGGTCTGTATTCATTTGGTACTGTAGGGGATGTTTGGGGAGGGATGTATGTGTTTATGATGGTTATGTTGGAGTTGTTGCCAGTGCGTATTTTAATCGATTGTATTTCTGTTGTGTTATCATTTGGGGGGAGAAGGGATTTGGTTTGTACACTGGTTACTATGTATGATATTTCTTTGTGTACCAGGGTGATGAGTCCACCGCCCCCGCCGACAGCCCGGTCTTGTCTGATGGTGGTGAAATTATGAAATATGGGTGTTTTTTGTGTTGTGCGGAGTTTTGTTTCTTGTAAGATGGCAATGTGTATGTTGTTGTTTGATGAAGTGTGAGAGTTCGTGTTTCTTTGTGTTGATGTCATCTATGTTCAATTGATGAATGTTAATGTTATGTGCACGATGTATGTTGGGTGCTGCTGCACGAAGATGGGGTGGGGGTGAGGGGGGGGGGGGGGGGTGAGGGAGGGGCTGGGGGGGGAATGGGGAGCAGGAGATGGGGGTGTGGTGTGTTGAGTTGAGGATGTGGATGGTATGGGAAGGTTAGGTGGGTATTTTCCGATGCATAGTTAAGTAGGGATCAGGCAATAATTGTGTGTGAAAAACAACTGATTTTAAACATTGCTGGTGGCGCGAAATAGGGAATCGACAGGGATTTATATATATATATATATTTTTTTTGCGTCCTTGTATTGAGTATTGTTCACATGTGTGGGGAGAATCCTCTCACACCACACTCCTAGATAAAGTAGAAAGGAAAGCTTTTCGTATCATTAACTCCTGTCCACTCACCAATTCTCTGCAATCTCTCTCTCTTCGCCGCAATGTTGCATCTCTCTCACTATTCTATCGCTACTACAATAATCAGTGTTCCTCGGAGCTTTCCCAGTGTATACCACCTCCTCTACGTAGGGTACGTAGTACCCGCCTTGCAACACAATCCCACCCCTACTCTGTGCAACTCTCCAACTCAAGTGTGAAATGCTATTCTAAAACTTTCTTCTATTCAACTGCTGAGCTCTGGAACTCTCTCCCAGAATCAGTCTTTCCCTCTTCATATGACTTAAATTGCTTCAAACTCCGTGTGTCCAGGCATTTTACCTCGAACGTCCCTTGATTTCGGCCCTGTCACTCTTTCAAATCTGGGGGAGGCACTCGCTGCAGGTAGTTATGCCTTTTGTCTCCCTCATTCACATAAAAACAAAAAAAAAATATATATATATGTTTCCAAGCTCTCAGTGGGGTTCGAACCGTTGACCGTCAGACGATAGCCGACGCTTTAATCAACTACACCACGGCAGTCTAAAAGACACTCAACCTTCTATCCTATTGATGTTAGGGAGAAGGGAAACCCACTAGGCGAATATATTTCAATTCATACCTAGTTGTAGGATCCATTTTCCAGAATACCATACAAGGATTTCTGAGTGTCCCGACGCAACTCGGGCAGCAATTGATTTAATTTAATTCTAACCCACAAAGCATGAGAGTTACAAATATTGAGTATATATCACAAATACACGTGAGCCACTAAATGTTTCCAAGCTCTCAGAGGGGTTCGAACCGTCGACCGTCAGACTATAGCCGACGCTTTAATCAACTACACCACGGCAGTCTAAAAGACACTCAACCTTCTATCCTATTTATGTTAGGGAGAAGGGAAACCCACTAGGCGAATATATTTCAATTCAAACCTAGTTGTAGGATCCATATTCCAGAATACCATACAAGGATTTCTGAGTGTCCCGACGCAACTCGGGCAGCTATTGATTTCATTGATATATATATTTGGTGACTAAATGGCATTACGATAGGGCTGACTGGGAGGGTCTTCAAAATGTCTTTATTGATATTCCCTGGACCTCTTTCTTTTCTAATGATGCACACTCCACCTTGAGCCACATACAAGATTTTATAAAAATTGGAATGGAAACTTTTATTCCTCATCAAAAGTACAGTAAAAGATCTAATTCACCTAAATGGTTCGACCATAATTGTGCTAGAGTAACTGAACAAAAAGCAATAGCCTACAATGCATACACAAGATAAAAAACACATGAAGCCTTTAATTACTTTAGAAACATCAGAAATCATGCCAAAACTGTATTAAATCTAACTAAATCAAACTTTCTCCACAAGCCAGCAAATAAACTTCTAAATAATCCAAATGATAACAACATATTTTGGTCTACTCTTAACTCATTCAAATCCAACTTCACTACTGCTTCATCCATTCCACCATTAAAATCTCCGACTGTCAATCTTGTAAGTGATCCACGAGGTAAAGCTAACCTTCTTGCGGATATTTGTTTCCACCAACTCAACCTTAGATGAAATAAATCAAGATGTCCCTGTACTTAATTTTAATTCGCCTGAAATTCCCTCACTTAAGATCCACACCAGACATGTCAAAACTATTTTGCAGAATCTCTCAGTAGATAAAGCTCCTGGTCCAGATGAAATTCCTCCAATAGTACTTAAAAATTGCACCTTGGTGCTCGCTCCTGTATTGGCAAAATTTTTCCGTCTGTGTACTCATACCTCATGCTTCCCAGTATCCTGGAAAGAAGCAAACATCCATCCAGTTCCTAAAAAAGGTGCCTCTTCAGATCCATCAAACTACAGACCAATAGCTATAACTTCCACTCTTGGTAAAGTCTTTGAAATTATATTAAATAATCACATAATTAAGCATCTTGAGAATGATAAATTAATCAGTGATAGGCAATATGGTTTTAGACGATGTCGATCAACTGCAGACATTCTTTGCCTTCTTATGCATCAAATCAACCAAGCTACAGACCAACATGGTGAAACACATACAATAGCACTGGATATATCAAAGGCATTTGATAGAGTCTGGCATCAATCCTTATTGTCGAAGATGTCACACTACGGCCTTGCATCATTAGTTCCACTAATTTCTTCTTATCTTCATAACAGAAAAATATGTGTAATGGTAGATGGCCTTTATTCTCAATTTCACTCAATAAATGCTGGTGTTCCCCAGGGATCAGTTTTGGCCCCAACTCTGTTCCTCATTCATATCAATGATCTCATATCTACCACTCATAATCCAATACATTCCTACGCAGATGACTCAACACTCCACAGTTCCTTCACATTTACCAATTCTTTCACCCAACCCGATCTTATAAATTCAAAAATAAACACTGCAATTTCTCTGAACCAGGACCTTTCTAGAATTAATGAATGGGGACAACAGAATCTAGTTTCCTTTAATGCACAGAAAACCAAGTACATTCAATTTCCTAACCGACAGAATCTCACTGACTCCCATATATTTTTTAATTATGTAAATATTCCCACTTCCCCTAGTATTGACATTCTCGGTGTAATATTAACTACTAACTTGAGCTGGACACATTATGTTAGAAGCATTGCTAAGAATGCCTCTAAAAACCTGGGACTCTTGTACAGAGTTCGAGAATTCTTCACTGACGAGCAGTTGGCCAAAATATATATAAGTCATGTGCGTTCTCAGATGGATTACTGTTCACCTCTGTGGAGTGGAAGTGGAGTGGTTGCATTGAGGCAGTTGGACAAAATTAAAAACAAAGCTATTAGATTAATCAATAACCCTGCAATCACACAGGACCTTCCTACATTATCCATACGAAGATACGTTGCATCCCTTGCATTATTCTACAGATATATTCACAGCAATTGTTCCAAAGAACTTTCTTCAATTGTGCCGCCTCTCCACATCTTTCCCCGGAGAACTAGGGCAGCTGAGAGCGCCCATGAATTTACACTTTCTCCTCCACAATGCAGAACTTCTGCTTATCAAAATTCATTTATCCCCAGAACTACTACTCTTTGGAATTCACTTCCCTCGAGTTGCTTTCCACAAACTTACAATCTACAACAGTTTAACCCGTCCAGCCCCGGCTAGTTTTGTAATGTTTGTTCACCAGAACCCGGCCGGTTTTCAAAAAATTGTTTTATTCCAGAAACAATAGCGAATGGGTTAGGAATGAAGGAAAAACCACGAAAAACCGCTCAAAAAGCTTAAAGAATGGTCCTACAGAGCCCCCGAAAACATATTTTACAAGAGTAAAAAATTGAAGGTAATTACCCCCAAAAACCAGGTTATTGCGCGCTCACGCGCACGTACGAGGACTTTGAGAGTTTTCAACCATCGGCACGGTTGCGTGGGATACGTACACAGTTCCCATACAAATCTGAGCCCTTTTGAGTGGCTACACCTGAGGTTACGGTCGGCGCAATTAGGGTGACGCGCCAGGCGCGTCTCTGGGGCTGTGCGCTACATACATCGCCGACGCGTCAGGCGCGTCGCTGGGGCTGTACGGGTTAAATCCAGTTGTTACAAACATTTTATGAATGGAGGATGCCTTTAGGCACATGGACCTTTTTGTTTTATCTGTGTTTTTACTTCCTCCGTTCATTGTCTCTTAAAAAAAAAAAAAAAAAAAAAAAATATATATATATACTGTATATACCTGTACAGTATACAGTATATATATATTTTTTGTTTTTTGTATGTGAATGTGGGAAACAAGAGGCAGAAATGCAAGTGACGAGTGCCTCACCTATAGTTGAAAGAATGACATAGCCAAAATGCCTGGACAAAACGGAGATTGAAGTAATTTAAGTCATAGGATGAGCGGAAGATGGATTCAGGAAGAGAGCTCCAGAGCTCAGCTGTTGAATAGAAGAAAGATTGGGAATATCGTTTCACTCTTGGATTGGAGAGTCGCACAGAGTAGGGGTGGGATTGTGTCATAAGACGGGTGCTACATACTCTACGTAGAGAAAGTGGTATACACTGAGAGAGCTCTGAGGAACACTGATTATTGTAATATTGGTAGAATAGCGAGAGAGATGCAACATTGCGTCGAAGACAGAGAGATTGCAAAGAGTCAGTAAGTGGGCATGAATTAATGAGACGAAAGGCTTTATTTTCTACTTTGTCAAGAAGTGCTGTGTGAGAGGATCCTCCCCCACACATTCGAACAAGATTCAATACATGGATGCACTGAACCTCTGTACAGAGCAAGAAGCGGTGCAGGGGTAAATAACCCACTGAGGTGGTTGAGAACACCCAGCTTCTGGGAAGCTATTTTAGCAAGAGTGGTCTTTCCAAGTGAAATCAGAAAAAAAGAGACACCTAGATTACTGAGAGAAAATGAAGGGTTGATTTGTGTATTGTTGATAGACGATTATACTAATTACAAATATATAAAACCTGAACAAATCGTCCATAAGTTTTGCCCGGTGAGTGAAAGGGGTAATTACAAAATGCAGTACATATGTATTTCCAGCGAAAAAAAAATAACCTGGACAAAAACTTATTTCATTAACAAACAATGGCATATAGAAGAAGTGGATAAGACTTCCCAACGAAACCTGAAGACTGAATCTTCAACCACAATTCATTCTTTGAGTCAGACCTGATGAACTTGAAAGGAAAAGGGAAGGAAAGGGGAAGGGAGAAGGAGAGAGGAGCTATGGTATAATGTGTCAGCTAAAGAAAGGCTGAAAGGTACGGTTGTGAATCTCCATTGAGTCTTGATTTTATATAGGTAGGAAGCATATTATGTGGTGTGACACCACTACTGACAAGCTTTGTTTGTGCCATATGTGACATGCCATTGCCGCTCCTGAGGTTAACCAACATGATCACAAATACCTTTGTTGGTCATGCATTATCCTAATGTAACCTATTGTCAAATAGTATAGCTAAACCAGGATAATTCTGTACATATAGCAATGATTTTCTGGCATCATTATTTCCATTTATCTTATAACAATACTGTATAATGTTGCCATAGAAAGAAAATATATATGAAATCAATTTATATCACAGCAAGAAGCTGCATAAAATTATCACCATTGTTCTTTGATAAATAATCCAGAGGTTATAACAAAAAGAGGTCTACGCTTTCAGACAGTAAACCCTCTCTCACCTGACAAACTTTTACTCTGGTTTTGTTGGAGGACTAAAATTGGATTCAGCCATTTTATAGGCGGGGTTTGTTGGAACTTCCAAAAGTCTTTGAAGGTCGTTACTGCACTGCTATCTCCGGTCGTATTATTTACCAAGTGGAAGTGTTTTTGTCCATAGGATGTCGAACAAACACAAAGATCTAAATTTTGATTCGAGGAGAACTATATATAAGATTATTTTTGTGAATCTTTTCATTACGATGACACATTTTTGTATTACCGGTATGTGTTTATATCATTAGCCGGTTTAACTAGTTGTGGCAGAACCTGGAGAGGCAAAGGGTATATACTGTAGATATAGGATTGAAAGGGTTTAGAATTTGAATGGTGATGTGAGTTCCATATCAAACAAGAAACTAAGGAACCCCATATTAATTAGAGAAAAACTAACTTTATACCAATTCGTTTCTTACAAATAGTCAATTAGTTTCCGGTTTGGTTGACCATTTCATTGAGTTGTGGTATTGTCATTTTAACCCCTTTCACCACCATAAGGGTATTATAATCATATTCTGTTTACGATTAGTATATAATCAACCTCTACAACTCAAATGGGTAAATATGATCTCAATAAACACTCGTCTTAAACTGCATAACATCATCTTATTTTAGCCAGATTCAAAGGTAAAAAGGAGTCATGGTGTGGAAGGGGATAATAAGGATTAAAGGTACGTTTGCTGTCACTTGTCAAAAATAAGGACCTACCAAAATCCCATATCACCAAGTATTTGTGTTTTTCCATTTACAACATTCGTCAGGAGTACAATGGTGTGATATATCTCACACATACAACTCTCGCTCTTGTACAGCTACTGACAATTTAATATTCTTGACTTCTTGCAAATATATCCATTTATATTGATGTTCAGATTAATTTAATTATAAATATATATATACATTTCCCTATGCTTCTACAACTGTCATACTATCATTCACCACCGTTATACTACCTTTATACCTACCTCAACAACCCTTATACTACCTTAATACTACCTTTATTGATACTTCAACAACCTTTATACTACCTTAATACTACCTATATACCTACTTCAACAACCTTTATACTATCTTAATACTACTTATATACCTACTTCAACAACCTTTATACTACCTTAATACTACCTTTATAACTACTTCAACAACCTTTATACTACCTTTATACTACCTTTATACCTACTTCAACAACCTTTATACTACCTTAATACTACCTATATACCTACTTCAACAACCTTTATACTACCTTAATACTACCTATATACCTACTTCAACAACCTTTATACTACCTTAATACTACCTATATACCTACTTCAACAACCTTTATACTACCTTAATACTACCTATATACCTACTTCAACAACCTTCATACTACCTTAATACTACCTATATACCTACTTCAACAACCTTTATACTATCTTAATACTACCTATATACCTACTTCAACAACCTTTATACTACCTTAATACTACCTATATACCTACTTCAACAACCTTTATACTACCTTAATACTACCTATATACCTACTTCAACAACCTTCATACTACCTTAATACTACCTATATACCTACTTCAACAACCTTTATACTATCTTAATACTACCTATATACCTACTTCAACAACCTTTATACTACCTTAATACTACCTTTATAACTACTTCAACAACCTTTATACTACCTTAATACTGCCTTTATACCTACTTCAACAACCTTTTATTTTACCTTAATACTACCTTTATACCTACTTGAACAACCTTTATACTACCTTAATACTGCCTTTATACCTACTTCAACAACCTTTATACTACCTTAATACTGCCTTTATACCTACTTCAACAACCTTTATACTACCTTAATACTGCCTTTATACCTACTTCAACAACCTTAATACTACCTTTATACCTACTTCAACAACCTTTATACTACCTTAATACTACCTATATACCTACTTCGACAACCTTTATACTACCTTAATACTACCTATATACCTACTTCAACAACCTTTATACTATCTTAATACTACCTATATACCTACTTCAACAACCTTTATACTACCTTAATGCTACCTATATACCTACTTCAACAACCTTTATACTACCTTAATACTACCTTTATACCTACTTGAACAACCTTTATACTACCTTAATACTGCCTTTATACCTACTTCAACAACCTTTATACTACCTATATACCTACTTCAACAACCTTTATACTACCTTAATACTGCCTTTATACCTACTTCAACAACCTTTATACTACCTTAATACTGCCTTTATACCTACTTCAACAACCTTTATACTACCTTAATACTGCCTTTATACCTACTTCAACAACCTTTATACTACCTTTATACCTACTTCAACAACCTTTATACTACCTTAATACTACCTATATACGTACTTCAACAACCTTTATACTACCTTAATACTACCTATATACCTACTTCAACAACCTTTATACTACCTTAATACTACCTATATACCTACTTCAACAACCTTTATACTACCTTTATACCTACTTCAACAACCATTTTACTACCTTAATACTGCCTTTATACCTACTTCAACAACCTTTATACTACCTTAATACTACCTTTATACTTACTTCAACAACCTTTATACTACCTTAATACTACCTTTATACCTACTTCAACAACCTTTATACTACGTTAATACTACCTATATACCTACTTCAACAACCTTTATACTACCTTTAGTGATACTTCAACAACCTGTATACTACCTTTAGTGATACTTCAACAACTGTAATGCCCTCGAAAATGTCCCGCACCCACAATAATACTAACCCGAGTTGACGTCATGTATAGCGTAAAATAGTCGTAGATGGTAAGTCCAATAAACTCATCTCGAGAGACTATCACCGTGGTTCATAAAAATCGGACTAAGGTTGCTATACTTTTGTACGTCTGTGGTAGTACAGTGGGTTAGTGCGCGGGCCTGGTGGTGATGGTGGTGCGTCACTAACCAGGGTTCGAACCCCACCCAAGGCATCTCAAAACCTGTGGGTTTTTAGGGGGGTTAAATTCCCTTCAGAGGTTCGTACCCCGCGCCAGGTACCAGGAAAGGTTGATCCTAAAGGTAGCCTGGGGATAATTCCCATTCCCCACCCAAGGCATCTCAAAACCTGTGGGTTTTTAGGGGGGTTAAATTCCCTTCAGAGGTTCGTACCCCGCGCCAGGTACCAGGAAAGGTTGATCCTAAAGGTAGCCTGGGGATAATTCCCATTCCTATTTAACCCTGGTCCGATTTTTATGAACCACGGTGATAGTCTCTCGAGATGAGTTTATTGGACTTACCATCTACGACTATTTCTACGATACCTGACGACGTCAACTCGGGGTTGTATTATTGTGGGTGCGGGACATTTTCGAGGGCATTACAATAATACTAACCCGAGTTGACGTCAGGTATAACGTAAAATAGTCGTAGATGGTATGTCCAATAAACTCATCTCGAGAGACTATCACCGTGGTTCATAAAAATCGGACAAAGGTTGCTATACTTTTGTACGTCCGTGGTAGTACAGTGGGTTAGCGCGCGGGCCTGGTGGTGATGGTGGTGCGTCACTAACCAGGGTTCGAACCCCACCCAAGGCATCTCAAAACCTGTGGGTTTTTAGGGGGGTTAAATTCCCTTCAGAGGTTCGTACCCCGCGCCAGGTAGCAGGAAAGGTTGATCTTAAAGGTAGCCTGGGGAAAATTCCCATTCCTATTTAACCCTGGTAAAACCTAGCATTTCATTGGTGGCTGGCGCGGGGTACGAACCTCTGAAGGGAATTTAACCCCCCTAAAAACCCACAGGTTTTGAGTTGCCTTGGGTGGGGTTCGAACCCTGGTTAGTGACGCACCACCATCACCACCAGGCCCGCGTGCTAACCCACTGTACTACCACGGACGTACAAAAGTATAGCAACCTTAGTCCGATTTTAATGAACCACGGTGATAGTCTCTCGAGATGAGTTTATTGGACTTACCATCTACGACTATTTTACGCTATACCTGACGTCAACTCGGGTTAGTATTATTGTGGGTGCGGGACATTTTCGAGGGCATTACACCACATTCCTTTTTAGATAGGCTAGTCCCTAGCCTCGTTAGGTCGTAGGGTATCGTAGCCTCTTTGCCTTAGCTATCTCAATATGGTTTTTAGGGTTCGCGTGACGGGTGCTCCACTTAGCTACCTGGTCACGTTCCTTAGCTGCCACCAATGAAATACTAGGTTTTACCAGGGTTAAATAGGAATGGGAATTATCCCCAGGCTACCTTTAGGATCAACCTTTCCTGGTACCTGGCGCGGGGTACGAACCTCTGAAGGGAATTTAACCCCCCTAAAAACCCACAGGTTTTGAGATGCCTTGGGTGGGGTTCGAACCCTGGTTAGTGACGCACCACCATCACCACCAGGCCCGTGCGCTAACCCACTGTACTACCACGGACGTACAAAAGTATAGCAACCTTAGTCCGATTTTTATGAACCACGGTGATAGTCTCTCGAGATGAGTTTATTGGACTTACCATCTACGACTATTTTACGCTATACCTGACGTCAACTCGGGTTAGTATTATTGTGGGTGCGTGAAATTTTGTGGGCATTACAACAACCTTTATACTACCTTTAGTGATACTTCAACAACCTTTATACTACCTTAATTAATACTACATTTATTGATACTTCAAAAACCTTTATACTACTTTAATACTACCAGTACCTATGTACCTATTTCAACAACCTTTATACTACCTTTATACCTACTTGAACAACCTTAATACTACCTTTATACCTACTTCAACAACCTTTATACTACCTTTATACCTACTTCAACAACCTTTATACTACCTTTATACCTACTTCAACAACCTTAATACTACCCCGTACCAGTACTCCACCTCCGTCATTCAACCTCTACACACGGTCATTAGTGCTGATCCATATTTCTTTGATGCTTTGCCCTCTATATTCTATATATATTATTATATGTACTGTGATACGTGATTTATATATATCTATGATTAGTTTACTACTGTAATAGGTTTATACTGGACCATGTATAATGTTTAACCCTTAATTAGCGGCTCACCACATAAGTCGTATTTAATAAAGCTGGACTATGTGGCGGCGCTCGACATAGGTCGAGTGGCAATTTCAGCACGTAATGTTGCTGAGAGAGAGAGACAAGTGGTGGCAGAAGAGTAGCGAGCGTATAACTGCTCCAGACCACCGCGGCGAACATACTGACACGAATCCCAGCTCCCTCCTCCCTCTCTCACTCGCTATATAAGGAATTGTATCGGGAAAGTGGCTAATTACATGCTTTTTGCACTCGCGTTGCACGGTTATTGCAAGAAAACTAGCCATCATAAAAGGATCGTTATGGTGTCATTCGAAAGCTCTGTTTATGCCCTTTCAGGGATAGATACTTGTTTTACGTTCTGGGTCTTATTTAGGCATGAAAATGATCACGTAATCAGCCCTATTTTGGCTAAAAACACCCCGCTGGGCGGTACATATAAATAAACCGCATAGGCCGCTCTTAAGGTGTTAAAGCTCGCATACCCTAGAAGGGGTCGTAGTGTAAAATAAATCCTTTGAATCTCTTTTGAAATAAATCTTTTGAATCTCTTTTGAACCTATATACCTACTTCAACAACTTTAATACTACCTTTATAGCTAATTCAACAACCTATATACTACCTTTGTACCTAATTCTACAACCTTTATACTACCTTTATACCTACTTCAACAACCTTTATACTACCTTAATAATACCTTTATACCTACTTCAACAACCTTTATACTACCTAAATAATACCTTTATACCTACTTCAACAACCTTTATACTACCCTAATAATACCTTTATACCTACTTCAACAACCTTTATACTACCTTAATACTACCTTTATACCTACTTCAACAACCTTTATACTACCCAAATAATACCTTTATACTTTTTTTTTTTCTATGCGAGTGAGGCAGGTAACAGGCAGAACTGCATATAGCGAGTGCCTCCCCCATAGTTAAAAGAGTGACAGGGCCAAAATCAAGGGACGTTCGAGCCAAAATGCCTGGATACACAGAGTTTGAAGCAATTTAAGTCATAGGAAGAGGAAAAGACTGATTCTGGGAGATAATTCTAGAGTTCAGCTGTTGAATAGAAGAAAGTCTGAGAGTTACGTTTCACTCGTGGGTTGGAAAGTTGCACAGAGTAGGGGTGGGATTGTGTTGCAAGACGGGTACCATGTGCCCTATGTAAAGGAGGTGGTATACACTGGGAAAGATCTGAGGAACACTGATTATTATAGTAGCGATAGAATAGCGAGAGATATGCAACATTGAGGCGAAAAGAGAGAGAGATTGCAGAGAGTTGGTGAGTGGACGGGAGTTAATGATACGAAAGGCCTTCCTTTCAATTTTGTCTAGGAGAGCGGTGTGAGAGGAACCTCCCCACACATGTGAACAATACTCAATACAAGGATGTACTATGCCCCTGTACAGAGCAAGAAGCTGTGCAGGGGTAAAGAACCCCCTAAGGCGGTTGAGCACACCCAGCTTCTGGGAGGCTGCCTTAGCAAGACTGGTAATATGGTCCTTCCAACTGAGAGCAGAAGAAAAAGAGACACCAAGAATATTGAGAGAAGATGAAGGATTGATTTTTGTATTGTTGAAGAATAAGGGATAGTCCGCAGGGAGTTCCTGACGGGTAGATAGATGGAGAAATTGGGTTTTGGAAGCATTAAAGGTAACAAGGTTTTCTTTGCCCCAATTGGAGATAGTAATTAGATCAGAATTTAAGTGTTGTATAGCATCATTCCGTTTGTCATTGAGGAATTGTTGGCATGGGGGTTCTGAAAAATTAATGGTGTTGTGTAAGGTTGAGTCGTCTGCGTATGAATGGATGGGAGTTGAGGTACAGTTGAGAAGGTCATTTATAAAAATTAGAAAGAGAATAGGAGATAGGACAGAGCCCTGAGGAACACCGGAGTTTATAGGGTGAGGAAGTGAGCGATGGCCATCCACAACCGCAGCTATGGAACGACCGGAGAGGAAATTAGAGACAAAGGCACAGATGGAGGGATAGAAACCGAAGGAGTGTTGTTTAGAAATTAAAGATGTGTGCTAGACTCTATCGAAGGCTTTCGATATGTCTAGTGCAATAGAAAAAGTCTCACCGAAGTCCCGAAAGGAGGATGACCAAGAATTAGTAAGATATGAAAGAAGATCACCAGTAGAGCGACCCTTAACCTGACAAGCGCGATATAGACCTAGGTGCTAGGGTAGTTATTTGTGCATTTCTAGCCCTGGATTCTGACAGAATTAGTTATATTTACAATATAAAGCATTATTTGTTTTCGGTATGCTTTTATTTTACATATATGATGTATATATGAACCTTCAAGAGTGCTAAAATAAGTGGGAAAAGCATTTGGGTGGTGAAAAACGAAGATATTGGCCACCCGGTCATAATCTCAGGCGAGAGAGAGCCACAGGCAGCCCTCCCTTCTCGCTGTCTGGGAGTCAACTGAGACGAGCGGGGCGGTGTGTGCCGGTGTCTGGGTGTTGCATAACGATCTTTTATGCAACCCACTTGTGCTACATTATCGCGGGAGAGAAAAATAACCGATAAATGATGATAATAAGAGGAAAAATAGGTGATAATTGAGGAGGGGGGGGGGGAGGGGGGAATAAGGTGGGTAAGGAGGGGAGCGGGAGGGGTGAGAAACACATGGATGAGTACTAGAGGGGAATTATCTCACCTAGAGACAAAATCCTTTGTTTTGAGAGGCCCTTTTTTTTTTGGAAGGCTTTTTTTATGGTCTTGCTTCCGTGAGGCCTATCGCGTTCCCTATAGGAAGCCTTCCGTGAGGCCTATCGCGCTTGCCGGGTTAAGGAAGCCATACTGGCGATCTGAGAGCAGATTATGAGAAGAGAAATTATTAAGAAATTTGGAAGCGAGAAGAGTTTCAAAAACTTTTGAAATACAAAAGATGAGAGCAATTGGACGATAGTTGGAGGATTGAGAGCGGTCACCCTTCTTTGGGACAGGTTGAATGAGAGCAAACTTCCAGCATGGAGGGAAGATGTTAGAGGATAGACAGAGACGAAAGAGTTTGCCTAGGCAGGGAGTCAGCACGGAAGCACAGTTTTTTAGTACAACTGGAGGAACACCGTCCGGACCGGACACATTATTAGTATTAAGCCCAGAGAGGGTAGAAAGTACATCTTTAGAAGAGATTAGGTTATTAGGCATAAGTAAGAGAGAGGAGGGTGGAGAGGGAGGAATAGCACCGGAATCATCCAAGGTGGAGTTTCTAGCAAAAGTTTGAGCAAAGAGTTTAGCTTTGTCAGAGGAAGCAGTGATGGTTGTGCCAACAACCTTAATACTACCTGTATACCTACTGCAACAACCTTTATGCTACCTTAAAACTACCTTTATATCTACTTCAACAACCTTTATACTACCCTTATAGATACTTCACCAACCTTTATACTAACTTTCACAACCCTAACCCTACCAAAAATTAAATCTGTATACCTACTTCAACAACCTTTATATTATCTTTCACAACCTGTATACTACTTTAATACTACCTTTATAGATAATATTACAACTTCTATGCTATCTGTTACAACCATTATACTAAAAACTACCTTCTATTGCCATTATAGTACCTTCTGTTACTCTTATACTACCTTCTACAGCCTTAACCCCTGCTGTACCGGTTACGTCTTATATATATATTTTTTTTTTTTTTTTCTATATTCCAACTTACTTCCTCTCGGGCATAGGCTGAGAGCCTTAACATTCACCGCTTTACAATGAACAGTGAAGCCTGTGAGGTCTTGTTCCAGTCTAGGGAGTGAGACATGTGAAGCACGTAGAGTACAACGAGCACCTGCCATCTTGCCTTCACATGAGGCACGGTGCTCACTCATGGCCCGAAACGACCCCATCTCTGAAGCCACCTCGTTCCCGTGCTTCACTGTCTCACCACCTACACTCGGACTCTCACACTTACACACACACAACGCCACCTGTTGAGCAGATAACTCACCAGGCATTGCACCCCTATAGCATATTTTGAATATGGGAATATTCATACAGTGCTATTTAATCAGGGAACAATGAGGGTATTTTATTGACGTTTCGGTGGGCTTGTGGTAATGCACTGATACTAGGTACAGCACAAATTCCATCCCAATAATATCTTCCCATTGATACATCGGGATTTGAACCCGGGACCTTTGGATTACCAGGCCAGTGGCAAGACCACTCCACCACACCTCCCCTATATTATATGCTAGCTATATTTAGACAGTTGTGTGCAGTTTACGAAGGATCTGGGTTAGGAAAAAGGGTTAGGTGATATAGTACGAAGTCTGTTTATTGCTTGAGGCCTATTTGTAATTGAATAAAATCATCTAATAGTAATCAGAATACAGTTTTATGAACATTACCGGTACTGAATGTGTTAATATTGCATTTTACAACATTTATGCTACCGTCTATCACCGTCTACACATCATATAATACTTCATGATAATAACTTCACTTGCAATAACATGACAAATATAGCAGCAATTCCTGTTATTGAGCATAACATAATCCCTCACTGGTTTCAGAAGGATGTCCACATTATCATGCAAGGACTTTCATTATCAACTCTCTAGTCAGCGTATCTACAACCCTATACACGCCATCCTCCAAATTGCCATCTTTACCCATCGCACAGGCCAAATACTTTTTAATTATGAGCTGACATATTCCATTACCTGGCCATTCAACCTTACTTCACACCTAGTTCATATCAGTATGTGTGTAATAAATCGATAGCTATTTATAACAATTTATTGAATTGTATGTGTGTGAAGAGTCCACCATTCAAGCGCGCCCACATGTCTTACTCACAGATTAAGCAAGAATTAATTGATCGTGGAAGATAGGAAGGAAATGTATGGTAAAACAAATAAGGCATTTCAAAAAAAGTTGAAAGTCATCTTCAGTAAAATTATACTTTGTATTGGTGTCCGCTCTAACTTTGTTCTTCAGTCTGCCAGTCACTCTAGGCTATTTTGGTCCTCCAATAACTACCTTTGGTCTATGGTCAGCCTGTCAGTCAGATGGTTGTTGTCGCACCAAACTATCCGGGATACAACAGAGAGGTGGAGGGGTTGGGTATTGTTAACACAGAATACACAAACACTAGCCTGTCTGTCTTTTTTCAGCCTGGGCTTGGTGCCCTTTTTTAGAGGAATGTTTCTTTCTCTCAGTCATTGTAGAGTGGCCACGTTCAGCAACCTTCCTATCTATATTCAACCTGTCATGCATCCATCCTGAAGTATTGTAATATTCTGATTAATCAAACGACTTATCCAGCCTATATGTCAGTCTATGATTTTCTATTAATTAATATTTGTTCTTAGCTCTTATTTATTAACCTTTAATCCAAATTTAGCAATAATGTAACATACTTGACATTGGATAAGGAACTATGCAATGACAGATATTACAATGCCACTTAATGGAATTTGTCCTCCAGCAACTACGGTATGATGGTAGACCAGGAATATATATCCCCTACAAATCAGGTGTCTAATTATTATGGTAGGATATGGATTATTAATTTGACACTTTACTGGTTCTTCCTTTGGATATTATTGTACTTCTTGATCCCTGCACTCCTTACAAAAACAATGCATAAAACTAGCTATATGTGCGAAGAATTTGGGGGCAGATTAAGTCCTAGTGCAGAAATACATATCCATATTGCGATGCTTACATTTCTATCTTTCGCCAATGATGCCCTACAAATAATATCACGACTGGCTATAGTAATTGTAATTAGTTTTAGAACTATACATAACACGAATAATGCAATACTTTTCGAAATATTGCAAATATTTAATAATGCAATATTGTCCACATATTGCAAATATATTATATATAAGGTGTGTATGTGTAGGTGTATTTCCCATAATAGGCATGCCAAACATCAGGATATGATTATATACTGGATTCTAAAATGTAAAAATTCCACTTCACAAATTTGAAATCTCAACCGTTAACCCAAGAACAGCGACATTCCTTCCGGAATGTTTACTGGACGAATGCAACGTTCCTTCCAGAAGATGGCACACAAATAAACGCCCCAGTGCTGGTGAAATGGAAGTAATATGTGACTAGATGGTCTTATCACCACCTTCTGTCCTCACCTTATATTTGTCTTATACCCCCCTCTCTCTCCTCCCCCCCTTTCTCCTTCCACTTCCCAACTCCTGCTTTACTCTGTTGTTTCCCTTCCAATTTGCCACCATACAGCCTCCCTCCTGAAATATGTCCATTCATCCTCCTCTGCACTCCCCCTACTTCCCTCCACCCTCATATATGCACGAGAGACGACTAGATTCACCATTGTCTCGGGAGACGTCCTAGAGAGCACATCATTATATGTCGCGTTCCCTCGTATGCGTTCATCACCTCTCCCGTCAAATTTTTTTTTTGTTCATTGGATTTTAGTTGTTACACCTATTTTCTGGTTCTTCAATGTTAACATGTTCATTATACAAGTAAAATATATTTATATGATACAGTAATATTGCTTTATATGATAAATATAATTTTGTTTTTCCAAATTGACCTAAAAATATTCCGCACTGGTGGACGTTTCAAAAACATGTCTTTCATACTTTACGAGTTGAAGAGATTTTGATGATATTATTTAGTGTCCTCTCCGGCACCACTGTAATGGACTCTTTTTTGTGAAATGGTTTCGAACAAGTCCAAAGTGAGCTAGAATGTCTCTGATCATTGCATAACACTTACAAAAATATAATATATTGATTATAACATAGTAACAAAGACATTTAGGTGAGGGTTAAATAGATCATTTGACAGCTGGGTATACCTTATGGGGATATACCATTTGCAATATCCAGTATCTCTATAACAGCTGAGATTTGGAATTTTCTTATAAAACATTTTGTGCTTAGATTTTCTAATATGATATAATCCTGAAGTTTGGCACCCCTATTTTGTACACCCTTTCCCTTCTCCAGATATTTTTCAACAACATATATCAAGGAGAAAATCTGGTAAACTCACTATCTTCTCTTCCTAAACTCGCCCTGCTCGTCACCTTGTTCTCCATTCTTACTCTTAGTCTCTTGATCACTACACTACTTAACATTTCCCCTATTATGCTTAGCAGACATACCACCCTGTGGTTGTCATACGCTCCTCTCTCCCTTTTACCCATATACAGGGGGACTATTATGCCAGTTTTCTGTCTTTCGGCACAAAAACTAAAACAGATAGTAAGAAGAAAAGGTAAACAATGCAAATTACGCATATCCCCAGAATGTCACCCAGCCCTCACAAGTAAATGATAATAATATGTTAAACAAATAATAGTATGAATAAATGGAAAACAATGCAAATTACTCATGACCTCAGTCATCGGCGGAGTAAATAGTATGATGGCTACCTGTACAAAGGTCGTCAGTTATTTCTCCGTATAAATTATAGATGGTGGTGCTCAAACTACTCCTATTATGATCCAATCTGGCCCGACTCTCCTCCTTCTCTTCCTTACCACACCTCCTTCCTCCTTTCACTTCGCCTCTTCCTCTCAGCCAGCCTCCCCCTCTCTCCCCCTCCGGCTATAAGGGGTTCATATTCCCCAAAGAGAGAAGAGGACAGAGGCTGATATTGGCGCCATTACAGCTGAGATTCTGTTGGCCAGGAGCCGGCGTCACACAAGCGTTTTTTCCGACAATTTTCGATAACCAATGTTTGTATCGTACTACGTTTTGGTATTTTTGCATTAAGATCGACAACTAGACTGAATTTATATGATATCTATAGCCAAAAATAATAAATATACTTTAATGCAGAAGATACCAGACCACAACTTCCCGTAACAATTGACTAAAAAATAGTTCGTGTGACACCCCCTTAACTCGATACCCGGCACTGGAGTCGGCTGTTACCTGGGTTATGACCGATCACACCCAGACATGACATTGAGGCAGTTTCGTGAACGGGGCAAAAATATATACGGAAAGGTTTCTAGCATTTATTAGGTTGCCAGTGGTGATAACCCGCGTCTTTCTAAATTTATATGCGTAATATAAAAAAGCAACACTTTCAATCATAGTTAAAGTTGATAAGTAATATTAAACCTACATAACAGGATTCACGTTCACCAAATGCCTAGTTCTAGTCACTTCTAGGTCAATGAAAGAGAGACTACATTCCCAAATAGCGATTGTGCTTCTATCTCGTGAGTTACAAGTGGGGGAGCACAACCTAGTGGCAGTTCAGTGTAGTTTATCCCTTTGGGAATCATGACGTGCTTTGACAGTTTATTCTGGATACCATTAGTCCATTTCATACTGCATAAGAAGTATTTATAGGAATCAATTGGGTAAAAACTATCTCAATAAACTTTGACTTCCATTTACCTTTCCTTATCTTAATCAAATCGTCTTATAATAACCAAAATAAACTGTCCAAATATGTCATGATCATCAAGGGTTTGAGATTATTATATAATTACTTCCTGTTAGTGAGAGGTGGAGAAGCAGTGATACTAAGATTCCTTCTGACCTCTCTCTCCCCCACCCCCCCACACCTCTCTCTCTATCTCTCTCTCGCTCTCTCTCGCTCTCAACAGTAAGAAATGAAACTAATTAGCATTGTATTACTTTGTCAGCGGATATTTTGTTTGTTGGCTATATCTTTAGCAAACGCATATTACTTAACATAATGAATAAAATTAACTTATTATCAAGCTAAACAGTATGATTTATTGGTAGTCCAAAAGAGCGGTGTGAGTTGAACCTTCGCAAACATGTGAAAAATACTCGGTACATGGGCGCGCTGTTCCCCTGTACAGAGTAAGAAGCCGTGCAAGTGTGAAGAACCCACTGAGCACCGAGACAGTTAAGCACACCTAATTTTTAGGGAAGCTGTTTTAGCAAGGGTGGTAATAATATGATATTTTCAAGAAAAGTCAGGAGAAAAAGAAACACCAAGAATATTGAGAGAAGATGAAGGGTTGATTAATGTATTGTTAACACTTATGCTGCAGGCATATTTCCACCATATTAGGGCTAATTCAGGCACCCCTGATTTAATAAGCAAGTGTCTGAATTAAATAAAATGTATTCTGCCAAAAACTAGAAGAAAATACCTTCAAAATTACACCAAAACGAGCTTCGTAGCTCGTGGGCCTCGAGCTAAAATTCGCTAAAATGAGCAATAATCGCTAATGTCGTGCTACATTTGCCTTTGGCAGCACTGTATATCTAGCGAGAGTATGGCTCATACTCCTCAGTGCACCGCCAGGCTGGCTGGAGGAAGGACGGGTGGCCTGTTGTGCTCCCGCTCCCTCGCACTCGATTCTACAGGTTATAAGAGGCTTTAAAACCCTGTAAATTGCTGTAGACTGCCATATCGTTCAGGAACGTCTCCTACACTCAATGGGTTAAAGAGCAAGGGATAGTCGTGTGGACGATTGTGACGGATTGATAGATGGAGAAATTGGGATATGGAAGCAAATGGAAATATTTGAAAAATCAGAAGATAAACGTGTTATGGCCTCATCACATGAGTTTCAGAGTAATTGCTTGAAAACTAGTTGAATTATGTAAGGTTGAGTGGATAGGATTTGAGATACAGTGGAGAAGATCATTAATTATTATTTGAAAGATAAATGGAGATAGGACAGAACCCTGAGGAACACCGGAGTTGATAGGTTGAGGAAGTGAGTGATGGCCATCCACAACCGAAGCTTTGAAATAATCAGAAAATATATTTGAGCTAAAGTCAAAGATAGAGGGATAGAAACTGATGGAGGATATTTTAAATATTAGATATATTTGCCAGGCTCTATTGAAGGCTTTAGATATGCTTAGTGCAATTAAGTATGTCTCACCGAACTCCAGAAAGGAGGATAACCAAGAGTTAGTAAGGCAAGAAAGGATATCACCATTAGAGCGGCCCTAAACACCCTACGAGCGGCCTAGGCGGTAATTTATATGTACCGCCCAGCGTTTTTTTTTGGCCATAAATGGGGTTGTTTCCGTGCTCTTTGTCATGCATAAACAAGACCCAGAGCGTAATACAAGTATGTATCCCTGAAAGGGCGTAAATTGAGCTTTCCAATGACACCCGAACCATCCTTCTACGATCACTGGTTGTCTTGCAACGATCGTGCAACCGAAGGGCAAAATGGCTAAAATACGGTAATTTTCTTACATTATTACGTGTCTAGCGAGTGAGTGAGGGTGGAGGAGGGTGCAATAAATCTCAGTTGGTCCACGGCGGCCGTGGCGAGCGGTCAGGCAGTAACCTATGCTCCTCCCTCTCTCTCAGACCACATTACGTGCTCAAAATTGCACTCGACAATAGCCGGGTGCCGCCACATAGGCCATATTTATTTCACTCGACTATAGCTGTGTGCCACCAGTTATGGGTTAAGGAAGCCATACTGGCAATCTGAAAATAGATTATGAGTAGACAAATGCTTGAGAAATTTTGACTTAGGAATAGATTAAAAAAAACTTTGGAGATGCAAGAAATGAGAGCAATTGTTCAATGTAGGTAACAATAAAGATATTTCATATCTATTGGTACATAACAGAGCCTCGCAAAGCATCCGGGATTCGGTAATTAATTATAAAACAGCGCAATAAGTTCAACGAGGAATGAAATAATATTCTTAATGTTACTTGGGGTAAAATTATGGTATTCTTTAGTTTCATTTGTGGATGTATAAAATAAAATACAAACTAATACTCTAAACATTGTGTTGGTAGTCTAGACTGAATAATATTGGGGTTTCCATATGGATAGTTCGGGCCAGTTCAATGCCAGACACCACCATTCATACAAGAAAATATTAGTATAGACTAAAGAAACATACTATTTTAGTCTTAGTGGTATTTGTGGAGTGGATGTGGAAAAGCGGCATTTGAGACAGAGTAAATACACAACAAAGCAATTGAAATTATCAATAACCAAATATTTACATCTCCAGGGAATGTACCTACTAGAATTGCATCCATCATTGTGAAGCCACAAACAGCAACTACAAGAAGGACACCTACGCTGGCAAGAACAACATCTGCCATTGCAGGGAGGAATAACAGACTGTACCACCCACCATTTCCTACAACCCATTAACTGTCTCACTCTCTGAATCACCTCAACTGCCTAATAACGTCCCCGAATCGCCCCTCGCTGATGTCACCACCTTTCCAGTACCTCACCTGTCACATGTCTAATTCTTCACACCTGAGCCAACATCTACAAAGCAAAAAGAGTACAACTGTATCCCACCACACCCAGGTGAGAGTACCCTTGTGGCCCCCAAGACCAAGCCGAGGAAGATGAACAAGAAATCTGCCACATACCGAATGTTGGAGTTTTTTTAAGCTCACCTCCTCGTAGCTCACTAAGGTCAATTATCCAAGCTGAGGATATATAAGGTCAGTCTAAACCCAATGCTTTACCAAACCAAGCTGACGCTTTACAAGATCAGTCTATACCCGGAGTTTCACAAAGCACACCTAGCAGCCCTTGCCAGAAGCAGCCGAGATGACAGAACCAAAGCCAGGTGTAACCGCCACCTGGTGACCCAAAGAAAGAAGATGGGACAGAACTTATAGTTGACCCCAACAGTTACACACCTGAGATTAAGATAGTGAGACACAATTGTGACTTACCTGTTACACCAATACAAGGAAACATTCAGGAGTGCCTGAATGAGCCCTATTATTGTGGAAAATCCCCAGTACTCATTGAGTTAAATGTCTTTAATATCACGCCTTAATATTCTTTAGGGTGCACATACATTCAGATCTGTACAACATTTGTCTCAACATTAATGTCTTGTACTTCTGGCTGCTGTACCTATATGTACAGTCACGATCCATAATTTCTTAACTCCTTGGTTCGAGAGAAGTCGAAGCCAGGGTTTACGAAACGAAAGGTGAGCGAACATATAGTTAAGGAGTAGGATAATGGCTCACTATGATTTGAAAGTAGTGTTTTACATTTATGAACACAAAAATTGTCACTGCCTCCTACCACATAAACACAGTCATGGAGTTTGGCTGATGATGTTTTCATTAACCCTCTCCGACATATGACGCGATTTTGAGCCTAATGGGGATACTTTAAAGCCTCTGTTATCATCAGGTGTATTTAGAAACCTTTAGTTTAGTTAATTCAAACTCTGCAGTTGTGTCTTTGAGTTAGCTGTGGGCAGAAAACAAATTTTGGCGAGGTAATTATAAGAGTGAGAGAACTCCATTTCTTATTGCTAATCTGGCAACCTCTGCGTCATAAATGCGCGAAAGGGTTAAATGCAACACATTTAAAATGCATTCTTATCACGTCATACACTCTTTGAATACTTACATTCTGTGCTTCCCATACATAGTGTTATATGCATATACAGTATACAGTATATATATATATATATATATATATATATATATATATATATATTTATATATATATATATATATATATATATATATTCCAACAACTCCCTCTCGGGCATAGGCTGAGAGCCTGTACATTCTACCGCTTAAGACGGTGAAACCTGTGAGGTCTAGTTCCAGTCAGGGGCGTGAGACATGTGAAGCACCCACCCACGGTTCGAAACAGCCCCATCTCTTAAACTGCTTCGCCTCTGCACTTCACTGTCTCATCCCCCAGATTCGGACCCTCACTCTCAGAACGAAACCTCTTGAGCAAATAACTCACTAGGTGACTAGGCATTGCTCCCCTGTAGCATATTTTCAATATGGGAATATTCATATAGTGCTATTTAATCGGGAACAATGAGGGTATTTTATTGGCGTTTCGGTGGTCTTTGTTGTAATGCACTGATACTAGGTACAGCACAAATTCCATCCCAATAATATCTTCCCATTGACATACCGGGATTCGAACCCAGGTCCATTGGATTACCAGTCCAGCGGTAAGACCACTCCACCACACCTCCCCTAAATGTGAACCAGTTCCCAACACGATATAGTTTATCGTGGAGGTTCACAAAACTCACGAAACACTGAGCTATTTTTTAACTACTAATTAGCCATCAACATTGAAAACAATACTAATACCTCGAATATTGCTGTTAACCCCTTCAGTACGGGCGACGTCTTTTATTTATTTTATTTAGTATTTAGACGATTTTGTGCAGTTTAAGAAGGATCTTTGGTAGTAGAAAGGGTTAAGTGACATAGTTCGAAGCCTGTGGATTGCTGGGGGTCCTTTTTAAACTGAATACAATTGTCTGATAATATTCAGAATAAAGTTAAAAACACATTGCGGTACAGAGGTGGTTAATTTGCAATATATATATATATATATATATTTTTTTTTTTTTTTTTTTTTTTTTAAGAGACAATGAACGGAGGAAGGAAAAACACAGATAAAACAAAAAGGTCCATGTGCCTAAAGGCATCCTCCATTCATAAAATGTTTGTAACAACTGGATTTAAACATTTGTTGATTGTAAGTTTGTGGAAAGCAATTCGAGGGAAGTGAATTCCAAAGAGTAGTAGCTCTGGGGATAAATGAATTCTGATAAGCAGAAGTTCTGCATTGTGGAGGAGAAAGTGTAAATTCATGGGCGCTCTCAGCTGCCCTAGTTCTACGGGGAAAGATGTGGAGAGGCGGCACAATTGAAGCAAGTTCCTCGGAACAATTGCTGTGAAAATATCTGTAGAATAATGCAAGGGATGCAACGTTTCTTCGTATGGCTAATGTAGGAAGGTCCTGTGTGATTGCAGGGTTATTGATTAATCTAATAGCTTTATTTTGAATTTTGTCCAACTGCCTCAATGCAACCACTCCACTTCCACCCCACAGAGGTGAACAGTAATCCATCTGAGAGCGCACATGACTTTTATATATTACGGCCAACTGCTCGTCAGTGAAGAATTCTCGAACTCTGTACAGGAGTCCCAGTTTTTTAGAGGCATTCTTAGCAATGCTTCTAACATAATGTGTCCAGCTCAAGTTAGTAGTTAATGTTACACCGAGAATGTCAATACTAGGGGAAGTGGGAATATTTACATCATTAAAAAATATATGGGAGTCAGTGAGATTCTGTCGGTTAGAAAATTGAATGTACTTGGTTTTCTGTGCATTAAAGGAAACTAGATTCTCTTGTCCCCATTCATTAATTCTAGAAAGGTCCCGGTTCAGAGAAATTGCAGTGTTTATTTTTGAATTTATAAGATCGGGTTGGGTGAAAGAATTGGTAAATGTGAAGGAACTGTGGAGTGTTGAGTCATCTGCGTAGGAATGTATTGGATTATGAGTGGTAGATATGAGATCATTGATATGAATGAGGAACAGAGTTGGGGCCAAAACTGATCCCTGGGGAACACCAGCATTTATTGAGTGAAATTGAGAATAAAGGCCATCTACCATTACACGTATTTTTCTGTTATGAAGATAAGAAGAAATTAGTGGAACTAATGATGCAAGGCCGTAGTGTGACATCTTCGACAATAAGGATTGATGCCAGACTCTATCAAATGCCTTTGATATATCCAGTGCTATTGTATGTGTTTCACCATGTTGGTCTGTAGCTTGGTTGATTTGATGCGTAAGAAGGCAAAGAATGTCTGCAGTTGATCGACATCGTCTAAAACCATATTGCCTATCACTGATTAATTTATTATTCTCCAGATGCTTAATTATGTGATTATTTAATATAATTTCAAAAACTTTGCCAAGAGTGGAAGTTATAGCTATTGGTCTGTAGTTTGATGGATCTGAAGAGGCACCTTTTTTAGGAACTGGATGGATGTTTGCTTCTTTCCAGGGTACTGGGAAGCATGAGGTATGAGTACACAGACGGAAAAAATTTTGCCAATACAGGAGCGAGCACCAAGGAGCAATTCTTAAGTACTATTGGAGGAATTTCATCTGGACCAGGAGCCTTATCTACTGAGAGATTCTGCAAAATAGTTTTGACATGTCTGGTGTGGATCTTAAGTGAGGGAATTTCAGGTGAATTAAAATTAAGTACAGGGACATCTTGATTATTTCATCTAAGGTTGAGTTGGTGGAGAAAATATCTGCAAGAAGGTTAGCTTTACCTCGTGGGTCACTTACAAGATTGCCAGTCGGAGATTTTAATGGTGGAATGGATGAAGCAGTAGTGAAGTTGGATTTGAATGAGTTAAGAGTAGACCAAAATATTTTGTTATCATTTGGATTATTTAGAAGTTTATTTGCCTGCTTATGGAGAAAGTTTGATTTAGTTAGGTTTAATACAGTTTTGGCATGATTTCTGATGTTTCTAAAGTAATTAAAGGCTTCATGTGTTTTTGATCTTGTGTATGCATTGTAGGCTATTGCTTTTTGTTCAGTTACTCTAGCACAATTATGGTCAAACCATTTAGGTGAATTAGATCTTTTACTGTACTTTTGATGAGGAATAAAAGTTTCCATTCCAATTTTTACAAAATCTTGTATGTGGCTCAAGGTGGAGTGTGCATCATTAGAAAAGAAAGAGGTCCAGGGAACATCAATAAAGAAACCTTGAAGACCCTCCCAGTCTGCCCTATCGTAATGCCATTTAGTCACCAAAACAGGTTCAGAGTGGGAGGGTGTGGTAGGTGATAGACAGGTGGCCTGTATCAGACAGTGATCAGAAGATCCAAGTGGGGACCTCACTGTAACATCATAATTTTCTGAATTGGTTGTTAAAAATAAGTCCAGTAGGTGGGAATTATGATTAGGATTGTCTGGTACACGGGTGGGTTGGTTGACTAGTTGAATGAGATTAAATGAGTCTGCAAATAGCTCACATTCAAGACCAGCATCATCAGTCCTGGCTGAATGAGTGAGCCATTCAACATTATGGACATTAAAATCACCCAACACAGTGATTTCAGAAGAAGCATTTAAGTTGAGGACACTGAGTTGTGAGGACAGAGAATCAAAAAGATATATATTTATATTCCAACCACTCCCTCTCGGGCATAGGCTGAGAGCCTGTACATTCTACAGCTTAACTGTGAAGCCTGTGAAGTCTAGTTCCACTCAAGAGAGTGAGACATGTGAAGCACCGACCCACGGCTCGAAACAGCCTCATCTCTGAAGCTGCTTCACATCTGCGCTTCACTGTTTCACCCCCCCCCCCCCAGACTCATAGGCATTGCTCCCCTGTAGCATATTTTCAATATTGGAATATTCATACAGTGCTATTTAATCAGGGAACAATGAGGGTATTTTTTTGGCGTAATGCATAATGCGCGGAATTATCCTAGGTTCGAGTCCTCGGAGTGCCACATGTATTTGTTGATTTAATTAATTGAGTTTAGATGTGAAGTTGGTTGGTGTACAACACACACTAATAAGGTACAGCACAAATTTCATCCAAATAATATCTTCCCATTGACATATCGGGATTCGAACCTGGGTCCATTGGATTACCAGTCCAGTGGCCAGACCACTCCACCACACCTCCCCTAAATGTGAACCAGTTCCCTATGCGAAATAGTTTATCTTGGAGGTTCACAAAACTCACGAAATACTGAGCTATTTTTAAAGTACTGATTAGCCATCAACATTGATAACAATTTAATACCTCGATTATTACTGTTAGTTTAATACTTTGCAATACTTAACACAGCAGTAACAAAACAATGTATGTGTTTCTGTGATGTCCTTGAAATAAATGTATAACATTGCCAATGACAAAATTACATTCACAAGAATTATCGTGTCATCATAAAGTGGCCCTGTCCGCTCGCCTGGCTCGTCTTTAATCCTGGCTTCGACTCACCTCCAGGCAAGGGGATAAATTAATTATGGATTGTGACTGTACTTGTGCTCATATGCTGGCTCTCTAGAATGCAAACAAATGAATATTTATGTGTTTAGATTTGTGTTAAAAAAAATCAAAATGTGAAATACAGATGGTGAGTCTGACTCATACTTTCCTGTGTTTGCTCTCGCCTCTTTACTCATCATTGTACTACTGTTTCTGTTCCTCCTCCTTTCTACTTTCTCACTTGTTACTTTCTCGACCATACTTTCCACCATACTTTCCTGATTCCACTGTCCCTTCCTCACCTTTGCGACCTAGAGGGGAAATAAAGTTTATTGCTTCCAGGTTTAGTGTTTGAGATTTGAATTTCAAATGAAGGTTAGACTCAGCTAGAGGGTTACTGGCGATGGTTGAGGTAGAGTACAGTAAGAGTGAGAGAGAGAGAGGATAAACTGTCAAGGGTAAACTGCCCCTGATTGATTGGGGTTATTTGAGTCAATGTAATTTATGTGTTACATGCTTTAGTTTCCCCTTCAGTTATTTAGGTCAATTATGTAATCCACATAGCCTGCATTATGAACTATAATACTGTATGTTTACTTAACCGTTCGGTATTATCATATATGCTGGTTTATAATGGTATTACACGAGATACTGTAATATCTATGTATGCCAGTATAAGAATACATTGATCATTGACATTAAATACTATTATAAATGAATGTTATTTAAACACGGTACACAACTTAAAAAATAATCTGCGTTATGTAAGATTAATAAGATTATATTTTTTACCTAGAATAACATAAAGCTATTGTCCCAAAAATAAAATAAACAAAGTAATAATAACATATAATAGCGATTACGAATCCGTCCAAAAAAAGAATATGAATAAAGAAGGACATTTTTGTTTCAATCCTTGCTAAAAGACAAAATATTTTAGTTGGGTGTAGCACTGTTGAAGCCAACGCTCCCTACTTCCTCCCTCACTGTGTGGCTTTTTTCTGTCACTCAACAATTTCAAGGAACAGAAAATAAAGAACATTTATCGACTCAAATACAGTGTATCCCTTAATTAAAGTAACTCGAATGTTTTGTTCTAGCAAAGTAGTCAAACTATTTGTTTTTCAGTTCTGACATTCCAGACTAGTAATTTAATTGAACATCTATATGTTACCACGGTGAGATAAACAATACTTATCCTTTTCTTATTGATATTAAGGGGAACCATACTACGAGAAAGTAGTCATTGCATACTCAAGTCGTAGGGCCCATATTCCAGGATACCATGCAGGGATACGGGTTCTACGACTTGAGTATGAAATTAAATACTTTATCCAATAGGATGTCCCTTCTGTATACTAAGTTTCGCCTAGCAGTCCCTAAGGCAGGTGTTCTTAAAATAGTGCCTCAATACCCCAAGGGGGTATCGAAACCGGTTCTTGGGGGTATCCAAAAAGGCATCCTGGAAAATATTAAATTAATAATTTCGTGCACTGAATGGTGACTATGACTGACTGGCAAATACGAGTAGGGAGTGACTAACTGGCAACTACAAGTGGGAGTGAGTGAGTGGGAGGAAACAGTCAGCACTGATGGTGCACCAGCCATGATTGGGCACAAATCCGGATTCACCACTCTCGTGAAGGAAAAGGCACCTTATGTGAGCTCATCACATTTGCACCGGCTTGCTTTGGCATCCAAAAACCCTCCCCGTTTCCCTGAAGGAGGTCCTAGACTCGACAGTGAAGACCGTGAATTTTATTCGTGCGAGGCCCCTGAATCATCGGATCTTCAAAGCGCTCTGCGAGGAGGTCAGTGCAAATCACTGAAAATAAAAATAATAGAGTCCATAGAATTCAGCTGTTTGTTCATAGCCGTCCTGTTTTCTCTTTTTTACAGGAAATTAAAAGTTAAAAGTCGGGAGTAGTAGGCTAATATTGGAGAGGGGGTATCAGGTTGACTTGGAGTTGAACTTTGGGGTATCGGGGCTGAAAAACTTTAAGAACCACTGCCCTAAGATGACCGGCAAACTTAATCATTAGTATATTTCAACCAGTGCGAGGTGACCCTATTATTTTAGGTTACAGTAATAGGTTAAGGGGAGGTTTGTTTTATGGACCACTTTTTCCCTCATGCTTAGCCCCATTAGTTTGGCGAATTTATGACCTGTTGTGCCAATTAGGTGTCTATTTTTTCGTGGCGAGCGATAGCGAGCCTGTATTGTAAATGGAACCAACCGAAGATATTGTTCTACCAAAACAATGTACACATTTATCTCGAAGGATGGTCTTGGGGTATTTCATAAAGCTTGATGGAGGTCTTGGGAGGAAAGTAAAAATAATAGATAACTAAAATATATATGAACAAGTAAATACAAAAAAATACTAATCTCCCCTTAAGTAAAGTAATTAGGTTATTTGGCACTAGTTATTTGGTTATGGAAGCATTGGTTGACGTTGTTTGAGATCTACTGTCTGAATTAGTCTACTGGTAGAATTGTTTGGAACCACCATTAACTAAAATATCGTCTGAATTAATGCGAACATTAAGTTATTGTTAACAAATATCTGGATAAAGTGATCGATTAACTGAGCTTATATATATATATATATATATATATATATATATATATATTTTAAACAGACATTTGTCTAATGGTTCCAAAACCAACAAGTTAATCCAGCACCACAATAGCTAGTCAAAAATGTGTGTTCAACAGTCCATAGACACGATTAGCAAGCACGATAACGTAATAGGAATATTCACTATGTACAACTGGTATTCAAACCCTAGACTCTCAATTAATAACAGTCCATGGCGTAAGGTCTGCACAGTTGAAAGGCATTGGCAACTAAAATAATAATCCAAGGATCAAATATCATCTGGTAGGTAGTGAAAGAGTAGACAAACTGGAGACAGATTCAGTGTCTAGTCAGAAGCGAAGATGTGACAACAGATTTATGACAAATCAGCATATTAACCCGGGAATGGCGCCAAAACACTTAAGAGATTTTACTGGGCGAAGGCGACGGGACTCTTAAGATCCAAGGCTTAAAAAAAAACATTTTAAGAGAGCCAAGTGGCACTCTAAACAAAGGAATATTTGATTAAGTGAGATAATTTCCCTCCATCCCTCCTATCACTCCTCCACATTTGTCAACCCCCCCTACCCCCCTTCAATTATCACCTATATTTCCTCTTATTCCCTTCTTTATCAATTTATTTTCAGCGCCAATATCCCCCACCCGGTTTCACGGTCATGTGGGATGCATATAAAGATTGTGGCAAGAGAGAGACTTCACTTACAAAGAACCAGTGTCGATCGATATGTGAGAGAGGAAGGATGTGTGCTGCGCCGGCTCTACTCGCATGAATGAACTGGTCGGCAATATTTCGTCTTTTTCACCCCCCAAATACTATTCCCACTTGTTTTATTGCTGCCACATGTTAATATCTTCAAATTAAAAAAAAAAAACGCATATGACTAATTTTTTTTTTTTGGGGGGGTTGCCGTAATTCCCGTGAAGGGGTGAATAAGTTATAAGTTATTACTTCGTTATTACTAATAACGATATTTATCGGATAATGACGATTTTAGTAGGAAATGTCTGAAAATATCATCGCCTGGCGAGCACTTTCAAATACCGTAGGTTCGCCGTTTAAATGTTAATGGCATTCACCGTAATAATTGCCCACACTCAGTCAGCTGACTGATTTATAATTAATTAATAGACAAAGAAGAAACTGCTATATGTCCGCTTCTTATTATTGCCAAGTGTTCACAATTACACAATTAAATGCTATCAAAATTTCGTGATATCTGGGTAATCAAGATATGGACATGACAATTTACCGTAAGTCGGAAACAAGTAGACTATGGGGACACATGTAAGTGCTTATAAGACGATGTCGTAAACGTGTTGAATACCTTGGTCATGGTCTACAACATGGTGGCAGAATAAACTTCCAAATATTCTGAATGAAAACACCTGGATTATAACCGTGACCTTCCCAGAGAGCCCTTGGCCCACCACTGCCCTGATATATGGCTATCCATTCCCCGGTCCAACAAAAAGTATTTTGGGCAATCTTTGGGCCGGATCCTTCGTAAATCTATCAAGTCCCGGCAACAACAATTGCGGGAAGATCGTTAATGGAGCTTAATTTCCGGGAGGGGGAAAATGGTAGTGTACAATAAGTTCGTGCTAGTTATTGGGAAATAGGTACGTGGAAATAGATTGGAAAACCTGCGAACTTGTTTCCCACGAACCAATTTTCCGATTTTGAACAGGGACTTGGAAATAGGATCGTATGTAATATTATAACATTTAGTTGGAAATACGTACAGTCGGTCACCTTTCCGACTGGGCCACCTAATAGTAACTTCGCTGCATGTTTTGTTCGCTTTTGAAATAAGTAAGATCACTCACCCCTATCATCTTGTAGATTATGACCCATAGATGGCGTCGATTGATGGGAAGGAGAGGGAGGGGACACAGTAGGGAAGGGGTGTGCTTGTTGGCATGGTTTAAAGGATAGGATCCAATGGGAGGATGTGAGGATGAGTTGTTATGGTGCTTTTAATCATAATGGATAGAGCTAATTAGCTATCCACCCTTCCCTGTTAGTTAGTACAGTCACACATACAAAATCATGGATCCCCACGTGAATGCGTCAAGTTAAACTTATTGTTTTTTGTTGTTATTTTGCTTGGTACCCCTTAAGGCTGGATGCCAGCCCGAGTCAGGGGAGGGGGGGGATTAAAGAGGGCAGAATAGGAGGGTGTAGAAACAGGGTAGTTTGGTAGTTACCCTACCTCCACTTTTACCCCTAATCTAAAATTCCACCTCTCTCTCTCTCTCTTGTATTATTAATATACTACACCCATAATACCCCTCTCCATATACTGTATACTGTATATATTCATAATTAATTATGTATAAGTTATGATTCCCTGCATGACTAAATTTAAATGTAGTTAACTATATAGTATTATATTGTCTTTTGTTTAATATGCTGATCTTAAAATGGGTGGAAGGGACTCGTCAGCCTTGGATGGCAACCCGTCTAGGGGAGTAAACCTTAGAACAAATATGTACTACTTACCTAATAGTGAAGCAAGTTAGTGGATAGACTGGCCACTAACCGCTATTGAAAAATAATGCTAAAATATACATACAGGATCTCTGAATCGCACGTCCCTAAGATGTGTGGTTAATCCTGAAACTTCTTAATCAAACTGGCATGGATTGTCCTTCTCACAGGGGACAGGTCTGCTTGGGGGTGTTCTGTGTATCACCACTCGCAGAAAGGGGAGCAAGGTGTCCGACAATAGATAGATAGAAAGATATATACTGTACAGTATAATTAAAACGTTGATTGTTTCTTTTGTTTTCATTTGTAAGCCCAGCATCAGGTAGTGATATAATATTGTAGCCAAGTTTATGCTTTTGACCAACAGTACAGTAGGATATATTGATTATCAGTCACATTATTAACACCCAATAGTTTATGATACCAATATGAGAGTAGACAGATGTTAGAAATATGAACTGCCAAATTGATTCACAATATACTTATTTACATAAACTTCCATATCATTTTAAAAATGTAACACATGTCCACAATACATTGTCCTTCAATTATCACCAATGTGTCGTATGTTAATCTTGTTATATACTGTATATATATATATATATATATATATTAGATAGATAGATACTGTAGATAGCGGTGCTCGAACCACCGATAGTCAGGGTGACTGCCCATGCTTTAACCCACTTTTCCACGACGTGAAACGATGCTTAACTTTTACCTATTTATATTAAGAAGGGAAATCCTACTTGGAGAATCTGTTTCAATTCACACACAAGTCATAGAAATCCATAGTCCAGGATTACATACAGGAATATTTACATGTATTCCCACACTCGGACTGAAATTTATTTAAATTAATTCTAACTTAAACAAGCACGAGATTCATTAATATTTAGTATATCTCAAAAATACATGTGCGTTACTAAATATGTCTATACTCTCAGCAGGGCTCAAACTACCGACAATCAGGACGATTGTCCATGCTTTAACCAACTCTACCACGGCGTGAAAAGGATACTTAATATAAATCGGAAAATATTAAGTATCCTTTCAAGCCGTGTTAGAGTTGGTTAAAGCATGGATAATTGTCCTGATTGATGGAGGTTCGAGCCCTGCTGAGGGTATACAAACATTTAGTAGTTCACGTGTATTTGTGAGATACACTTAATATTAATGAATCTTGTCCTTGGTTGGGTTATAATAAATATATATACATTTCGACCCTAGTTGCGTGGGGGTACTTGTACAAATTCCTGTATGCTATCCTGGAATATGGATCCTACGACTTTCATTCTCTAAAGCATTATACAGTATAGGAAAAACTTAAGTATTCTTTCACACCGTGGTAGAGTTGGTTAAATCATGGACAATCGTCCTTACTGTCGGTGGTTCGTGCCCCGCTGAGGATATAAACAACAATTAGTAGCTCCTGTGCATTTGTGAGATATACTTGATATACAGTAGCCTATATGTATATATAAATATATATTAATAAATAAATATCTCTCACTCTCTCTCTCTACAGTTTATATTATATATATATATCTATTGCCCGACGCCCTGATCCCCGAAGGTGTGGCCACGAACGAACCGCCCCCATGCACCTCTGTCCCCAGTCAGTCGACGCCCCTCCCCCCAACCAGCACCGCCTTCGTTCATATACTTCCTCACTCCATCCTTCCACCTCTCTTTCGGTCTACCTCTCCCTAAACATATATATATATATATATATATATATATATATATATATATATATATATATATATATAAAATGTATATATAACTGTCTTCGTGGCGCAATGCATAAGTGTGTTGATTTTCGGTGTGAGCGTCCTGGGTTCAAATCCCCGCACTGCCACATGTGTTTGTTAATTTCATTAATCGAGTTTAGGAGTAAAGTTGGTTGGTGGAAAGAACATAATAATAGTATATATATATATATATAAATATATACACTTATATATACACTTATTACACCTATATATTTTTATAAATATATATATATATATATATATATATATATATATATATATATATATATATATATATATATATATGAACTGTGTACGTTACAGAATTATTTCATAACTCAAGCTGATATGGCACTTACGCCTAATGATTCTAATATAGGTATGTTTGATTGAAACATTAGGACAACAGTAAATGTAGGTTTTTCAAACTATATGAGTTGTGTTAATAATATTATTTAGTGATATGTTTATTATCATTATCATTAGTTGTGCTTACCCTACATATAACCTTCCATTTCATTATTCATAACCTTCCATATCCAGATATTAGATAAAGTTTTGAAAAACATATCATATTGCTATGCTAATTATTATTATCATTAGGTGTGTCTACCTTGCAGAGAACCGTCCATCTTATTATTAGCAACCTTCCATATACAAATCTCAAATAAAGATTTGTCAAACATATTTAATTATGTTTGGCTTGCCATCGTCAATAAAGGTGATCATCATATTTGGTGGTGACTCTACTGAACCTCTTGGTTTTGGTTATCATTAGGGTACCTATTATACGAGAGAGTAGTGTGTCAACTTGACTTAAGTATGCCATAATGTTTTAATATCGCGTGTTCCCCTTAGCATACCATCATTATTACACTTAATGTTCAGTTGGTATACCTTATAATATCTTATTTATAACTCTTATTATTACACTATCCATTTATCAACATAGGCATCAATTGTTTATTAATCGCAGGCTCCCCCCTATATGTCGCTACTCTCTTTATAAAGGCACTCTAGTTATCAATAGCTAGGCCAAACATGAAGGACAGATGCAAGGTAAGTAAACATTATTATATTAGTTAGTGGATTCTGCATGATTTGGTTTGCTTATATGTCTTATATAAAACACCTACACATCTCTGTTATTGAAACTGATAAGTCACTATGGTCATCTTACAATAATTATTATTCAACTCCCTATGACATGATTCTACACTACTACTACTACAAATAATAATCAAATAATAATAATAATAATAATAATTATAATTATAATTATAATTATTATTATTATTATTATGATTATTATAATTAAGTAAATGTTGTGAAGGAAGATGTATTAAACATTGTGTAATAAATATTTATTGATTATTCTAACAATTAACAATGATGACCATACTGGCAATCATAGGTAATGCTAGTTACCTTATAAAAATATCTACACCAGTGTATTCATCTATAACAATTTACATATTTTTGATTCTATATATATATATATATATATATATATATATATATATATATACAGTATATATATATATCTCACAAACGTCCACTTACTCCAGATGGGACGTCACAAATGCCCACTTACTCCAATATGCTATTCACTGGCACATGAATAGACGCATCTGGGGTGAGGAGATTGCCCAAACATCTCCTCCTCCCAGAGCTCGGATGCAAGTTTTCTAAGTTTTGAATACTAATACAAAATATGAAGTAAAATATATTAGCTGGAACAAGGACCAATAATAATGTCTAAACTAATGAACTCATTTGAAGGTATATTGGAGGTAATAAACCTATATAATATAAGGATATAGAGGCACATAATTCCTATTATTATGAACATACTCAATTATATTATATAGCTATTATCTAGCCGACATGTTTGACAATGTATCTTACTGTATTCCTGTGGTACTCCAATAAAGAGATGATGATTATGTCAATGTGTCTGTTTATATAATAATAAGGTCCTTTGCAATATTAAAATAATTATTTAGGGTCAAGCATATATATATATATATATATATATATATATATATATATATATATATATATATATATATATATATATATATATATATATATATATGGATGTGTGTGCATTTGTGTTCTGTCTGTGTTTGTTCGTTGTTTTATGTTGTGTTTTGCATTTTCCCTGTTCTTGCTCTGTCTTGAGGCGGCCACCCCCAAGAACAAATACAAACAATAAAAATATAATTAAATAGAAATAAAAATAAAAATAGGAAAAGTGGGGATTGTTCCTGAGCATATAGATATATAGAATAGAATATATAGTGTATATATATATATATCTTTGAAGTGACGGGATTGGTGAAGGACAGTTGCAGAATTGCTAGTCTTCAGGTAAAGCAGAAGAAGAAACAAAGAAAGCAGGGAAAAAGGGAAACAACACATTTACCAGAGCGACCACTTCCTTCAGGAGTTTCTCATTTTCTGTGGGACAGGCCACCACCCAAACATCTAGGCCAGTTACCCCAAGAAAAGGGAAATTCGGAGAACCAAGCACAGCCGTGGTTTCAAACCGTGCCCACCAATCAACAGACAGCATTTCCTCAGTTCCCAGATATGCAGTACAATGAAACAATGTTTATACAAGTAACACATCAACGGCCCGAAGTCTACAGATATAAATGGACTTAGGCAGGAGGGCGAGTTATGACGAACCGGGAGATATCATAACCCTCTCCGAAGAGTAACTAATAGGCGAGCTATAATAAAGTTTGTCTAGAAGTTTAGATTGTACAATAATCCATATAAGTAAGATTGCTCCATTATTAGGCTAAGTAACTAGTACCTAAGCAATAAACAAACTACCTATTATACATGTACCAATATAAACAGCTATTATGTATGTCTACGATAAGTATTAAACCTCACAACTCGATCACAACATATTCACAATATCCCTATTGCGTTGAATTCATGTAAGTGAGAGACTAGAATTAAATCCACCACTACCTCAAAGAATGAGTGAGAATGTATGCAAACATTCACTGAGGTAGTGCCCCTAACTCTGCAAAGAACGAGACATATGACAGCAGTGGAAGTTTCGCCTAGCCCTTCCCCCTGCCCTGAGAGTGTGCTGAAGTACCTGCTGAAGTCTGGACCCTGAAGTCCTGATTGTGAGACGCCGTTCAACCTGAAGTGCTGCTCCACTGCCCTACGTTCAACGTATGTGACTGTATGTATGCATCTTGCATCAAACCCACGACTGACTGCGTCTGTAAATAAATAACTTTATTTTATTCCCCTTTCAGATTCATCAAGGATTATTGCGTAAATATATTACCAAGACGTTACTCTCTTTTCCACAGATATACGAAAGATCCTTATAACTGTGTTAAGTTACTAACCCATCTGTCCCCTACTAACTTCCTAATCCTGCCACGGACATTAGTTCCAGGGCAGTAGTTCCTTTCAAATTTTCCCTTAACCACTCTAAACTACTGTTTGGACACTTCATCCTCAGTGTTTTGGAGGACAAGCAGCCTAGAGGGGTCACTAGATATGTTGTTGCTTGATTTTCTTTATACTGCTGTGTACTCTCTCTCTCTCTCTCGTGTTATTTTTATTTTGTTTCCATGTGAGAGAGACTCGACAGGGTTGAAAATAAAAGTGAAATGGAAGGTGTCCGCCGTTTATTGATGCTGACGTATGATTGTTATTTATTACGATATTCAGAGGGTGTGACAGGTGCTTGTCTGTGTGTGTGAGTCTGTGTCTGTGTCTGTACTTACTCTAGTTGTATGTGTGTGTGTGTGTGTGTGTGTGTGTGTGTGTATGTGTATGTTAGAAATAGAGAGTAAGATTATATTTGACATGTTTATTATGAAGCAAATGAAATATATATTACAAGCGTATACATTGGGTCGTGACACAAGACCTCTTGAATACATAGTTGATAAATATATACCACGAGTTATCTTACAACACTGTATGCTTACTAATTAAATTACCAAAACAAGCAACTGTGTATTAAGGTGTACATAGTTATGCCTCCCCCCCCCCCTCCCCCTTACGAAAAACAAAAAACAAAAAATACAAACAAAATGAGGGCCTTAATACAACGGTTTGACACACTGGACAATATTAGTTAGTGATGGGGCAAGAGTTCAGAGGCGCGAATTCCAATTATTGCGTCTTTGAAACCTTTCACAACGAATTGTAGTGTCATAAGCTGTTAACAGAGCTAGGCTGGATAAATATATATATTGTTAGAAGCGAATTGTCATTAGTTAGGCAATTGTGATAAATTATTTGTATATATTTTAAGTGTTGAAGATTATACACTACCAGATTTTAAATTGTTATGGTTGGAAGAAAAAACATACAATAATTAAATTGATTGCGGCTTATAATTATTTCAATGACACAGAGCAAATTTACGCTCAAAGGTGTACAGTTGCCCACATAAGTATGTGCTAATCGTTGAGATCTTTTGTATAAAATTAAAATTAGGATGAACGAATTGCGAGTGTGGTTTAATTTAATTGGCAGTTGACTGAATAGGACACTACACTCTTAATTTAATTAAATGTGCATTATATTTCCATGTATAAGATCACGGAGGGGAACGTAATTTATGTAGCCAACTATACATGAGACTTGGGTTTAAAGATGGTAATTATGCACAATTATTATAGATAGACATAGATCGATGACAAATATTAAATCATCCCAGAGGAACACAATGAAGCGAAATATTACGTACATGGTGGAACACATAGTTAAGAAATACAACTACAGTATACACACTCCCACTGTATGTTAGAAGTATTGTTAACTCCCTATGTTTTCGCACATTATCAACCATAAATAATGTAACCCTTTAAAAAATATGATAACACATTAAAACTTCAGTTCTGGCTATTATTTGAAGATTTTATCCTAGAGCTAGAGGGTCAATTGAGATAGTCCTTACCCTTTTAATGCCCTCAGATCCTTTTTAAGTTGTATACAATCGTTTAATCATAGCCAGACTAAACTCTCAAAATGCGTCATCAGCCTCAAGGGGTTAAGATACTTTTGCAATTATAATAAACACGTCGAAGAGGGTAAATCCAATATCCAATATATAGAAACATAATTACGACACTGTTTCACAGTGCAGTCTATTATTATATTATTCAAACACATCTCACGGTGCAGTACAGCTATGTTTTAAAGATACACATTTGCTATGTTTATATTATCGGTGTATGTGTATGTATGTGTGGCTGTTTGTGTGAGTGTTAAACCAATTTTCCTTATATTAGTAGATTAATGGTCAGATCAATATGCTAATGATGGTAAATATGTTTGGAACAGGGTGTGAAAAACAGATTCTAAAAGTAAATGAGGAGAAGAGTAAGGGGCGCAGTCACAGAGTGTGAGGTAAGGTTGAACGTTCAGGTTATGCAGACTGTCAGCTCATAGAAGTATCTGGGCAGTGTGTTGAGTAAAGATAGGAGTATGGATGAAGAAGTGCGGGAGAAGGTGCAACAGGGGAAGAGGGCTGTTGTGATACTGAAAACAAGTAACAACAAATAGGGTGGTCAGTATGGAAGCAAAGAAGGCCTTGCATGATAGTGTGGTAATCTCGACATTGACGTACGGGAGTGAAGCATGGAAGTTGTTGGAGAGACACAAACCAAGAGTGAGAGGGGTGGAAATGAGTTACTTGAGAAGTGCATGCAGAGTTTCATGGAGGGATAGACAGACGAATGATGAAGTATGAGAGCGGTGTGATGTGGATGTAGATGTGCTGGAAAGTGTGAGAAGGAACACCTTGAGATGGTTCGGCAATGTGGAACGAATGGGAAACGATATAATAACTAGGAGAGTATACCAGAGTAAATTGGAAGGACAGACAGGGAGAGGTAGATCGAGAAAGAAGTGGAAGGATGGAGTTAAGATTAGAAGTATATACGTGAAAGCGGTGTTGGATGGGAGGAGGGGCGTCGACTGACTGGGTACAGAGGTGCATGGGGGCAATTCATTCGGGGCCACCCCTTCGGGGATCATATCGTCTGGCAATAGGTAGATAGAGTATGCTAAAATTATATTAGTTACAGAGAAAGCCTTGTATTTATTAAAGAACAGACTCTAACACACACACACACACACTCAGCGACAGAGAAACTCGAAGAAACACACTCACTTGCACATACACACACACATTGACACACCCATTTACACTCACATTATAATAACCATCAACATAATTAGATTTCTTCCGAACAGTTTTCTTCTTAACCCTTCCCGCCCGGGCTGCCTTACTTAAGGACGGAGGCTGTATCCGGGCGATTTGGCTGAAAACACAACATACGTTAACTAAGGCTAATCTCGCTTAATATACTACCTACATTAATCAAACATATGTCAAAATGGGCACCTTACCTTGCCGCATAGAATGGCGTTGAGTAGAGCTTTCTAGCTCAACTGGTTCCGGAGTGATGGTGATGGAAGTGGAGGTAACTTTTGCCGCCTATTTACCTCGCCGCGTCCGAACACTCAACCGCGGCCCAGGCTACGACGAACGTTTTGACTCGTCGCTCTACCTTGAAATATGGCGGGAAGCGATTTTTTAGTGTTTTATTGTTTATTATGCCATATATTATTGTTATTATGTTATTTTCACTCAATAAAGTTATTTTTCTGAAGTAATTTGTGTCTCTGTCACTTATACTTAGTTTTATTGTTATTATTATAGTAGTTATGATTATTTATACTGGACTATGGTAATTGATAGTGTCATTTTCACTTATTTATTGTTAGGAATATATATTTTAGTGTCACTTTCACTTGTTCATATTGTTCTGAAGGCACTTATTATTACTTATGTGTCTCTTTCACTTAGAACTTATTATTACTTATGTGTGTCTCTTTCACTTATACTTAGTTTTATTATTAGTATAGTGTCAATTTCACTGGACTATGGTAATTGATAGTGTCATTTTCACTTATTTATTGTTAGGAATATATATTTTAGTGTCACTTTCACTTGTTCATATTATTCTGAAGGCACTTATTATTACTTATGTGTGTCTCTTTCACTTATACTTAGTTATATTATTTGTATTATTATTGAGTGTCACTATCACTGTCACTTACACTTCAATAGTTTGTCATAGTGTGAAAATCATTGAAGCAGGTGCCAGCACACAGTCACACCTGACACTCGAGGTATTGCCAAGTGCTTTTTGTGGGTTTGCGGGGTCGTCGAGTTGTGCGGCTGCACACATAGCACCTCTTCTGCATTCTTATTCTGCTGTTAGGACCCTGGAAAGGAAGGGCGACGAGCTGGTGCTTTCTGAAGAACTCGGCACACCCTGTTCTGTCCAGCATGCCTGGTCCTTGTAGTGGCCTCCCTGGTGTACCCGCATGTTTACCCAGGAGCTCAAGTATCAGCTGCTTTTGGAAGGTCCGCAGGCTCTTGTACTTCATGACTGGAGTCCTCAAACGGTAGATGTTGTAAGCGTTGAGGACAGACATATCTACTGTATGCAGGACAAACTTCTTGTACCACCTGCAAGATGTTCGCAGGCAGTCTATGAAGCCCATCTGCATGTCGAACTTGTCGACGAGGCGCATGTTGACATTATAGTCCAGGACAGCAGCTGGTTTCGTGATAGGGTTCTTCGTCCTTCGGTCCACCTTCCCTGTGGCGACCATCTCTGCTTTGTGGCATGTGGTGAGGAGGTTGCCCTTGCGCCGGTCATGCCAGTGGATGGAGAGGATGGGGCCACTCTTCTTATGGAAGGTGTCCGTCTTCTTAGTCTTGGTTGGGTAGGCTGGCATGCCCTTCCTCTTCCCCTTCCCCTTCACTGTGCCGACAGTTCCGGTCTTGCGGTCATGGAGGTACTTGGCGAGGATAGGCGACGTGTAATAATTGTCGGTATAGAGGATGTGGTTGTCATGGAAGTACCTCTCCATCATCCTCTTTACCACAGCACTGCCAAAACCAATGAGGGGGTCAATCTGCACTTCACCACCCTTGCCGCTGTAGACTATAAAGTCGAGCACATATCCCGTCTTGCAGTCGCAGAGGACGAAGAGCTTGATGCCGAAGTGGTGTCTCTTGGACGGCATATACTGTCGGAAGTGCAGCCTACCACGGAACAGAACCAGAGACTCGTCGATGCACAGCTTCTGAAAAGGAATCAGGTAGGTGGAAAATCGATGACGTATCATGTCATAGAGTTGCCTGATCTTCCAGAGTGTGTGGGGCTCGTGGACATGCATGTTATTTGTCAGGTGGAAATATGAGAGGATGTCGAAGTACCTATCCCTTGACATGTATTTGACAAATGCTGGAGTCGTTGTAAGGTCGCCAGTTATCCAGTAGTCGGCCAGAACGTGCTTCTTTATGTGTGTCATCAGCATTGTGAGTGCCAAGAACACATATAATTCTGCCACAGTGAGAGCTCTCCATGCCACCATCTTGGCACTGGTCGTCCTCCCAAGAAAGTTTGAACAGATAGCCTGGTGGTTATTTGTCTCTTTGACAAGGTATTCCATGACTTCATTGTCGTAGAAGCCACAGAAAAGTTCACTGGGGGTGTCATTTGGGCCACAGGGATATGCTGGTGACACCCCGGAACCCTGTTGTACCTTATCAAAGGCAGGAAAATCTGTCTCAAAATCCGCCCCATCTGTCCACACAAACATGTCAGCTGCTCGAGGACGAGGACGTGCAGCTGCAGCAGGCACACACCCTGGATGCCCTGGCACACGCCCTTGGCCACGCTGACGCCCAGGCGGACGCCCTGCATGCCCACGCCCACGCCCAGGCCCAGGGGAAGCGGCGTCGGCAGGCTGACCACGTCCACGACCTCGCCCTTTTACTCTTCTTGTCGGGACTTCCTCTTCCTCTTCGTCTTCCTCTTCCTCTTCCTCAGGCGACGTCAGGTCATCTGGGGCAATGTTGGGATCGTCAGCATCCTCTTCAGGAGACAACTCTGGTGAAGAATAGACCGGGCGTCGGTGGCGTGGGGCTGCGGGAGGTTGAGCAATGGGAGCCTCGGCCTCGGGAGTTGGGCTCCTTTTGCGGCTAGCCGTGGACTTTTCCGCAGGAAATAATGACCTACGATGCGGGGCCTATGGTGGCACACTGTGGGAGGCCAATGACGCACTTGTAGAGGCCCTTTGGTCATCCTGAGGGACAGATGAAGCCGAGGGCTGTGGGTGGCCCTCCCGGCGTCCCGGGTCAAGGCGTCGGGACAAAGGAATGCGGGTGGTTGCTAGGCCTGGGTCGGCGTCACTATCACTATCTATGCCTTCCCTCACTTTTTCTGCTTCCCTGCGTGCTTTCTTGGCTGCACTTTTCACTAAAGACTGTTTATAGAAGTATTTACCCACTTTCAAGGGTGTACGGGCAGGCAAAGGGGAAGGTCCTGGGGTAGGGCTAGGGCTAGGCCTATCCTGACCTACGAAACTAGGCGAAGGAGTTGGCTCTAGCACACTTGGTACTTCAATAGCACTTTCCTCCACCACTTCCACATCAGGATCATCACTACTATCACCCCCCTCAAATAAATCCACTTTGTCATCATCACCAAATCCCACAAAATCGTCAACTTCGCTTCCACTTCTACTCTGAATATAGAGGTTTTTGTCCACAGAGCTTTCACCACTGCTCAAATCCGGGTTGAAAAGTTCACGGTGTATTGCACTCTCACTTAGCAAACGTTTCACTTTCCTTAGTTTCTTTTTCTTCTCGGTTGGCAGAGGCGTAGATGTTGCAAGCGGGTTAGCACTGGGACGCGCGGGAGATTGCACAGTATCGGACGCGTCGGAATTCATTTTTTTGCTGTAGCTCGCAATGGCGGCAACGTAGGAACTGATAAGAGTGGTAGTTGAGGCTTGGTGGCGCTACGATCGCCCACACAAAGTAAAATTTGCCCGAGCTAAATTTAAAGCGCGCTTTAAAGCACATGCCTTAGGTAAGGATGCCCGGGTAGCTGCCCTTCTGCCGAGCTGTCCTTACCTAAGGCAGCCCGGGTAGGAAGGGTGTTCTGAATATTTAAATAATATGTTCGGGACCACACGCTACTTAATATTCAGTTTAATTGATTATATTACCAATGAGAGGTGGTGGCCCTTTTACTCTTCTAATTTGCTCTTTCTTGTTGGAACTCGGAACATGCAAGACGTGTTTTTATTAAAGCTATAATACTGCTCAGGAGAAGGATTTTTTTATGAACCAAAGGATATTCTGTTTTCATAATATAAATTACATTTATTCATGTAATTACATTAATTGTATCGCATCGTTGTTTTGCATATGGTGATAAAATATCAGCATTAAGTATATTGACATAATTGTCCTGATATAATTATAACATCCTTTATTAGATTTTGATAGGTATGATTATTAACAGTGGTGAAATAGAACAAGGCAATATGCCAGACACTATTTAAAGGTGGGGGCTCATGGGTTGAGATAAACATGGAATGATAATCGCCAAGCTATACATAATTATCTTGCAAAATGCAATGGCACTGAAATAATTATTAACAATGGTATAAAGGATTTTGTGGATAGTCTATACCGGGCCTGTGACGTCACAAGAGTGTAACTCCACCATCCAGTCTAGGCTAAGGATACTGGTGTGATGTCACTATGACGTCACAGGCCCGGTATAGACGATCCGCAAAATCCTTTATACCATTGTTAATAATTAATTCAGTGACATTGCATTTTACAAGATAATTATATGCATGTTGGCGATTATTTTTCCATGTTTACCTCAACCCATGAGCCCCCACCTTTAAGATTTGTTAACTTCATGTGTCACTGTGTGGGTTTCTGCTTAAACTACCGTGACCTAGTATGTAGAAAGACCTTCAAGATATCCGCCCAAACTTTGTGCACAATCCAAGAGGGCTGGCTTTTATGGATTATGAGTGCACAATCGCCTGCCATGGTACACTATTTTACGAAAAACTTGAACTAGTGAACATCATAATTATGTGAGAACCACTCATACGGGCATATGTTTTCAGTGAATGTTTCTAAATAATAAGTGCAGTCGATTGTGAATAGGATATCACCTCATCTAATCTGATTAAATCTATTACTATTATACAGCCAAGATCTGCAAGGTTTTTCACTTCACTTCATGTACGGCAATTGCCGGAGGGTGGGGAGAGAGCCTTCTTCTTTGTTATCCTTTCCTTCCACTGTCCCTTACATTCGGGTTAGCTATCTCTACTGGAATTAAGTCCTGACCACCTCGCTGGGATCGTAAGGTCTGTGTGGTCAGTATATATATGTAAATATATGTAAATCTCATACGGTCAACTTACATGAATCTCCCCGTGTGTGGTTCTTTGCCGCGTTCACTTCACACTTCACGGGGATTCTTAATGCATAAATCCCCTCAACTGTCTAAGTATCGACTCGAGGCTTGGTGGCAGGATGATAGTCTACCCTGAGGGTCTTATATACGTGACTCTTTGGTAAATTGGTTTTATCTTTTAGCGCCATCTTGCCTACCTGACGCTATATACTACGAGGTGACCGGACAACTCATCCAGTAGACTATTTTAACCAATAGCTCTCAACCAGTAAGCAATCAATCAATACTGGTATGTTAGGTTAGGTTATGTAGAGTTATGTGAATACTAAAGATTGATATTAGTTTGGTTGATTTGTCACTGGTTGAGATGTGCTGGTTGACATGGTCTACTGGTTGAGGTGCCCGGGAACCGTATTCCACAGATCAGTTGGTTGAATGACTCACCGATAATAACTGCTCTCTGTCAGTGTATTATACCGTCACGGTCACAGGTCATGTCTCATATACATAACTTTAATTATATATTCAACATTTTCTTAAGGGGGTAGGTTATATTTATTAGTGTATTCATATATTTACATATTATTGTTTTAGTTTCCTCCATAGACCTACATCAAGCTTAATAAATAATCTTCAAATTCCTCCTTGAGATAAATTTGCACATTTTTCGGTAGACAATGATCCGACCGAAGGCCGGTTCCTTCAAATTACAGACTTGCTATCGCTTGCCAGGACAATAAATACACCTACATGGCACGCAAGGTTTTGATTTTTATAAAGCAATGGGACGAAAGGTTTCAAAATCGACACACTAATGTGGTGAATGTCTTAAGATCTGAAAACAAATTGGGCTAAGCATGAGGGAGAAGGGTGTCCAGAAAAAACCTCTATCTCCCCCTTAATAGATAAACAAATACAGGCTTATAAGAGCTCAAATAAAACGTCTTTGTTCATGTGTGAGGGAGTTATTTCTTCTTTGGCCCCATTCATTGTTCTTTACTCTCACTAAAGCATTAGGCTGTGCATAATTCAGTTAGGTCTATGTACATGAATAGATTGATATCCAGAAATCGAAAATGGATATTTATCGTGATCGTGTACTTAGCCTTTAACTGTGTTGGTGGTGTAATTGTTTAGATGATTATGTTCTGGGTGTGGTGTCCCGAGTTTGAATCCCGGGAGGATCATATGCTTTCATAAAATAATTCTAGTGCATTGGGTTTGTTGTTGTTGTTGTTGTTGTTGTTGTTCCCTAAGCTGCCTGGCTGAACAGCCCCGAGTCCCTAAGGAAGGCCATGGCCACGGTCGGGCTTTCCCACAGGGCTCTCAAGGAGTGTAGATTATTTTGTTGACGTAAGTGATTGTGTGAAATGCAGTCTTCTATGATGTGTTTAATGGTATGGGGTGCTGTGTTTCATCCCGGGCAGGTGTCGTCAACGGAGTCATCCAGTCTCTTCTGATAGCTCAGAAGAGGTGGATGGTGCCCACATCTCAACCTGGCCAGGTGGACTCCGTCCTCGCGAGGAAGAGAGGATTCAGAAGGACGGATTTCGGGAGGTCGTGCCTGAAGTTGCGTGTTGGCTATGAGTGATTGGATGGAACGCTGAGAGATATGATTATGGATGTGCTTATGGAAGCTGCTTTGGGGTGAGCAGGGAGGGAGAGATGACAGTATCTGTGTGTGATACCGTGTGCCAGGTGTTGTTTTGATATGTCTTGGTGTCTGTGGGTGTGTTGCCATGTAGTGTACTGGGTGATGTTGGTTTGTGGAGGCTGTAGCCAGGAATCGAGTGCCTCTCAAGTCCAGATGGTCTTTGACTTTGAGGACTTTGGTTTCTTGATGTAGGTGTAATAGCTGTGCAGCCTGTGATGATTGTTAGGTCTTGATGAGCATAATAATGAGTGGCTTGTGATGTGGTTCAGCTAGGTTAGAAGCCCAAGCAGGGCTTGCATATTCCATCACTGATCTTATGTATTGTTTGTAAACTGGGGTGGTAGTTTTTTTGTTGTAACTACATTTTGTGTGGGCAAGTGACCTGAGGGTGTTAAATCTGGGTGTCAGTGTATTTTTGTATAATTTGTGCTATGTTGTTTGAATGTCATTTGAGTATCATATGTTACTCCTAGGATTCTGGGTGAGCGTGTCTGTGTTAGGAGGGTGTTGTTTATGGAGAGGTGCGGTGTGTATTTGCGTTAGTCTGTCCAGCTTGTGAGGAGGGTTGCGGTGGATTTGGCTGGGGCCAACTTAAGTCTGTTTGTAATGCACCATTCATGTAGTGTGTTGAGGTAGGGCTGAAGGAGAAGTGTTGCTCTGTCTGGGTCATATAGTACAGAAGGATAGAGAGGAAAGAGAGATGTCACAAATCTGTAAATAGTGATCTGGGCGTTCGAGAGATGGCAGCACGATCGCAAAGGAAAATGGGAGGGTCCCCATTAATTCGTAATAATCCCTACCTTGTACTAGTAACGCTAATAATAATCAATTGAACGTTATCCAGAGACTTTGTAGACATGCCAGAGTTAAGTAGACATAAGTAGAGGTTACTGTAAAGGCCAGATCATCGTGAAATTGTCGTCATTATGAGGAGGTTCACAAGCTAACCTCCTCCAACACCTGCCATTGTTGTGAGTTTCGGGAGTTGCCAACGTCAAACATGCTGATACAAAATATCCCTAAGACGTCATAAGTATAACCTAAGAACGTATTTCCTGTAAATGTCCAGTTTTAGTGCAACTGTACAAATTAACATCTACATAACATGTAACTAATAATATATATTCAAAATGACATTTTAATGCATGTTGTGTTGCTTGGAGTTATACAAATTGCATCATATACAAGTATTTGTATAGTGTATGTGTATACTTAAAGTTTTCCTCTTGCTTTTATATATCTAATTTATATTATAATAACTTTACAAGTGTTTGTACCAACATTAATTCACTCTTGAAGACATTCCCTCTTTAATCTATTGCCCCCTCATATTGCGGACTTTCCCCTTAACTTTGGTAACACTGCATATGTTGTTGTTGTTGTTGTTCCCCAAGCTGCCTGGCCGAACAGCCCCAAGGCCCCGAGCAATTCCAAGGCCCTACCCGAGCGCCCCCACAGAACCCTCCCTGCCGACCACAATAAAGCCTGGGTGACCGAAGCCACTCCATGACGGGGAGCTGAGGAGGGTGCAGAAACGCCCGGGAAATCAAAGCCCCACCCAGGGCCCTGTGCCCCTCAGCAATTATGAAGAGAAAGTTGAGGGGCAAGGGAAAAATTTGACGCTTTGGCTTCCAATCTTGGTAGATTGGGAGGTCAATCCACGGAAGGGACGCCGTCACTTGAGATCTAGAAAATATATAAGTTAAAGGAGCAGTCAGAGTAAGCTATGGGTATGGCAGAGATTGCTCAGCTCTCACTCTGATAGACCAGCCCATCACACTGCAGAGAAGCCAGGTGCACAGATATCAAGGAGTATCTAATAAGGAGAAATGACTAAGGTGTTTTGGTTGTATGCCCTACAACAGTGCTGTCACCAAATCCTTAGGACGCGTGGCGAAATAACCGTGTGACGTCACGCTTTCGCCTCTATCCTTCTGTACTCTATGGTCTGGGTCTTGGTGTGTGCATTATTTTGAGTGTTATGTCGTCTTCATAGGAAGCTATATTTATTTGGGGTGTGTGGAGTGTAGGTATATAATGCATGTAAAGATTGAATAGTGCAGGCGACAGGACGGATCCTTGCGGGACTCCGTTTGTGAAGTTGCTGATGCTAGATGACTGACCGGCAAATGATATGTGTGAACATCTGCCTGCTAGGAAGTTGGCCAGCCACCTTTTTGTATTGTTGTGTATGTTTGTGTCGTAGATTTTGTTTGTTAGGGTATTGTGGGGGATGCCATCAAAGGCTTTACTAATGTTGAGTGTGGCATGTAGTGATCTGTGTGGTATTCTGGCTTAGTTGATGCCATCAAAATCTCTTTGTGTAAGAAGTCTTCTTTGTGTAAGAAGTGTGTTTGAGGAGTGCAGTGGCCTGAAGCCATGTTGTTTTGGAGTTAAGGGTAGAGTGTGTGTGTTGAGTTATAGTACAAGGCGTTCAAAGATTTTGGAGGGGGTGCAAAGGAGTGTGTTAGGGCAGTGTGAGGAGGGTAGCATCGGGTCTTTGTTGGGATTGGGGAATGTAATGATAACACCATGCTTCCAGATGTCTGGTATTGTGTTGTGTGAATTTCTGTAGTTTGATATGTTGGTGAGTGCTTGTATGCCTTGTGGTTCTAGGTGTCTGACGTTTATGTTGCTTATGTTGTCTGGACCACAGGCGGGTGAGTGCTTGAGATGTTGATGATGTGCTTTGTCAGGTTGTTGGTGAAAGGTGCCTAGTCAGAGTCTGTGGGGAATCGTCTCTTACGTTGGCTGACATGTCGGTCGTCTTTATAGGGGTTTAGGTGGCTGACATGAGAGAAGTGATTAATTAAAATGTTTGCCTGTTGTTTATATGAAGGAGTATATGTCTGTTGTTGTGATTGCAGCATGTGATTGTGTTTCTGTTGGAAAGTGTGATGCTGTTTAGTGTTTTATAGTTTTTTGGGGGTCTGTTTTGTGATCAAGTGTTTGGAGGTAGTTATTCCAATTTAGTGTTTGTTGTTCTTGTATTTTGTTGTTACTCTGTACGTTGAGTGCTTGGATTTATTGTGTGATATCCTGTGTGTGGGGTGCTGGGGAGTGTTTCAGTGTGTCGCGTTGTCTGGTGAGGTTTTGAATTTCTGGTGAGAAATTGGGGTTGTGTCTTTATCTGTTACTTCTTGGAATGTGTTTCTTGTCAGCGTTTTGGATAGTTGTGTTGAATGTGTGGACAGCATTGTTGATGTTAGTGATGGGTGTGCTGTTTAGGGTTATAAAGTGTTGTTCTGTCTCGTTTGTGAAAGCTTCCTAGCTCTCTGAGGGTACTGCTCGGAGGGCAGTCACTCAATGAATGATGCGGGGTAAATCCGAACCCCAAGGCAAACAAAATTCACCAAAAATATCTAAAGTGGATTTATTGTACATTTGAGGTAATAGGATCTTAGAATAAATATTTGGCTTCACTTTGACACAACAATTAGGTACATGTAATCACACTTAAGGTTATGAGGCACTTCAGACTAAAATGAATGACAAATAAAAAGTTTGTCCCCTTAAAGAAAATAACTAAGTTAAATTACTGACCAATTCACCTGAAACTTTAGGGTCTGAAGGTCTAATAAAGGGGCGTCTCCTAGCCCAAGACTGGAGGGCCTCAGGCAGAAATCGGATATAAATATGTGATGGAGAAAATAGAGGCATTTTTAGACCCTAAAATATCAACTTTTTCATGTACCTTTATATAGTAAATATGCACCTATTTTGCTATTCCACCCCTCACAAGTTGGGGAATATATTATTCTACAATTTCATAACACTAGCATAAATCTGAGCAATGGCACAATCACAACAAAATGGAATGTAAAATTATCCAAAGTTTGCTCAAATTTGAGAAAATCGAATTATAAAAAACAATTAAATAAATATTAAATGTGCACCAATATAGTTAGTTTACCATTCTAAAACTAGAAAATGTATCTGCCAACAATATCAGAACATTCAGGCATGACTTAGAACAATAACAAAGTTACAACAGGCTCAAAAGTAAAATATTCCACCTTTTAATAAAAATGTGCGGTACAAATTTACCCCAAGGTCTCTGAGCCGCCCAAACAAGTAGAGGGACGAAGCTGGGAGGTCTTTCCACTACCAGAGCACATCTCCAGCTGAACTTCCCACACTTTAACCCATACTCCTAACCTCATGACGTGTGCACAGCAAACAAAAACCGTTTTTGCGCATGGTGTCGGGTTGGGCAGCCACCCCACTTTACCCTCAGAAGGCTACTAGTTGGCTCTCTTATAGTTGATGTATGTGTATCTGTGGCTAGCTAGGGTGTGTCTGTTTTTTTGTGGTGATAATGATCGGGAGATGGTCGGACCCTAAGGTTTTTTACTCGCCTACACAACATCCCTCCAGAATGTTCTGGGAGCGAGTTCTGGGGAGCAAAAGGTGATATCTGGAGATGATGGATTGAAGAGGGATTTGTGGGGAATATGGGCATGTTGATGGGTGTCGTTAAGGATAAAAAAGTTGTCTGATTGGTGTTATAGGGCCAGCTCCCGGGTTGTGTCTGGGTTGTCGACAAACCAGGCCGACGTCTTGGCATTGAAGTCACCACCCAGGATGATGTGTGGAGTGTTTGTGATTTGTTGTAGTTGTGGTCTGCATTCGTTAGGTAATGTGGGTATTTTTTTTTTGTTTTTTGTTTTTTTTTTTCTTTGTGAACGAAGGTGATGAGTCCACCGCCGCAGCCGACAGCCCGGTCTTGTCTGATGGTGGTGAATTCATGAAGAGTAAGTGTTTTTTGTGTTGTGCAGAGTTTTGTTTCTTGTAAGATGACAATGTGTATGTTGTATTGCTTGATAAAGTGTGAGAGTTCGAGATGGGTGAGGTGGTGGTGGGGATGGGGATTTGGTTGCATTTGACATTGCAATAAAAACAATAGATTTTAGTGGTGTAGTATCCAGCGACATAAAGTCCAATGTTCAGAGAAAGAGAACCAAAGACTGCAAACAGAGACAAGATGAAAGATACAAATACTAAAAATGCCATGAGTCAGAGCGAGAGAGAGACACTCCAGCAAAGAGCAAGTAAAAGTTACAAGAGACAAAGGGAATTTATATAACTAGCATTTTACTTCCTCATAAGAAAACTCGAGCTTGGCACATGTCGTAGGATGTCTGCGTAAATAAAGAAGGGGCGTGTGTGTGTGTGGACATGACTTTGGATGTTTGTGTTTGTGAAGATATATTTCAGATTAGTACCTCAACATGTATGCAAACATTCCCCAGCCCCGACGAATTATAACACTAACTCCCATATAGTACAAACAAATTATGCCACATGTGTACACTAAAATATAAAAAAAAAAATATAAAAAAAAAAAATATATAATGGAAGCAATTGATTCTCCTACTGGGAATCGAAGACGAACAAGGAATATGAAGACCAAAGAGAACAGGAACATATTTGTTTATTGGCAACGTGTTGATTAGTGTTGAAACGTTGCCAATAAACAAATATGTTTCTGTTCGCTTTGGTCTTCATATTCCTTATATATATATATATATATATATATATATAATTATGTAATAACGAAATACTACAAGTTTTGGTAGTCGATTTAACACTCTTAAGTTATTAATAAGCTATCCAACACCTGCACACATACTAAAGAATATTATATGTCAGTAGGGCCAAGAACAAAATATATATCACATCAACTCACGCAATTATTGAGTCACATTTTCGAAAAGGAGAAGTATCTGCTACCAGTAACTTCTTATTTCGAGATGCCCTATTTAAGCCATCGTATATACTCTTGATGGGGACACATAAACACCATCATTTATTCGATTTACAGAAAACACGCACTTTCCTATACAGACATTGTTGTGAAAAATAAATTGACTACACTGGTATCTTGGTAGTGTTGGCACAGCCTTCCAACAGGGTAACCTCATTAGAGTGAACCATTTCCTTCCAGCACCTGGTGATTGTACATATTGTAAAGGATAATTAATATTAAGTAATTTAGAACTATAAGATTACCTTGGCCAAGTTAATTTAGTTATAAAACCTTGTAGGATTAAAAACTTAGAGGTACTGTATTAGGGATCAGTTTTGAAACTCCCGCAATCGCAGACGATATCCACAGTTTGTAGTGATAATCTCAACCTCTTGATATTAGGTTTACTAAATCGTTGTGAAACGATATTTATATAAGTATTTATATAACTAAATGCTTATTCTCATTTATATGATAAAGTGAAGAGGGAATGAACCCTTGGTAACGAATTAGTATATAATTTATTTAAGAGTCGGAAATTAAAGCTCCGATCAGAAGCCAGTAAACTTTTGAACTAGAAGGACGTGTCTCTGACCTCTTCCACCACACTCCCCGCGACCGGCCCGGAGTCCTGACTCTTTAACCCTTAGCTACTGAAGCCGGAATCCTCTGAACTACACCAGGACCCTAGTTATTGCTAAGTCATTGTTATACATGGCCATTTATACAATGTTTAGTTAGGGTATCCTGAGAGATAGGCTACCATGGATTAAGACTAGGCTACTAAACAACCCTAATCTGCTCCTATAGTTCATGCCATAAGGAAAGCTATCTCATACTTTATTTTTATTAATTTTCTATTTTTATTGGTGTGGTAAGAGATCACTTTTGGCCATATTATCCCCCACAAATGTGGTACTTACGGATATAGAATTTAGCAGCCACACACACACACAGTTTGCTCTCATTCAACCTGTCTCAAAGAAGGGTGACCGCTCTCAACCCTCCAACTATCATCCAATTGCTCTCATCTCTTGTATCTCTAAAATATTTGAAACTATTCTTGCTTCCAAATTTCTTAAGCATTTCTCTTCTCATAATCTGCTCTCAGATCGCCTGTATGGCTTCCTTAAGGGTTGCTCTACTGGTGATCTTCTTTCATATCCTACTAACTCTTGGTAATCCAACTTTCGGGGACTTCGGTGAGACTTTTTCTGTTGCACTAGACATATTCAAGGCCTTCGATAGAGTCTTGCACAAATCTTTATTTTCCAAACTGCCCTCCTTCTGTTTCTGTCCCTCCATCTGTGCCTTTATCTCTAATTTCCTTTCCAGCCGTTCCATAATGAGGTTGTCAACGGCCATCGCTCAATTCCGGTGTTCCTCAAGGTTCTGTCCTATCTCCTATTCTCTTTATAATTTTCATAAATGATCTTCTCAACTGTACATCCAGTCCCATCCATTCATATGCAGACGACTTTACTTACACCACTCAATTAGTTTTCCAGAATGCCCAAGCCAGCAGTCCCTCAAAAGTAAACGTTATGAAGCCATAAAATACTTCGTCTTCTGATCGAGCTACTATTTATAATTGGGGTAGAGAAAACCTTGTTGCATTTTATGCTTCCAAAACTCAATTTATCCATCTTACTACAGGTCAGGAACCTCCAGAGGCCCTTCATCTTCTCTCAATGTTCTCGGTGTCTTTTTTTTCTTCTGCTCTCACTTGGAAAGACCATATTACCAGTCTCGCTAAGGCGGCCTCCCAGAAGCTGGGTGTGCTCAACCGCCTCAAGGGTTTCTTTACCCCTGCGCAGGTTCTTGCTCTGTACAGGGGCACAGTGCGTCCTTGTATTGAGTATTGTTCCCATGTGTGGGGAGGATCCTCTCACACCGCACTCCTAGATAAAGTAGAAAGGAAAGCCTTAAGTATCATTAACTCCAGTCCACTCACCAACTCTCTGCAATCTCTCTCTCTTCACCGCAATGTTGCATCTCTCTCGCTATTCTATTGCTACTACAATAATCAGTGTTCCTCGGAGCTTTCCCAGTGTAGGCCTATACCACCTCCTCTACGTAGTACCCGCCTTGCAACACAATCCCACCCCTACTCTGTGCAACTCTCCAACCCAATAGTGAAACGATATTCTCAGACTTTCTTCTATTCAACTGCTGAGCTCTGGAACTCTCTCCCAGAATCAGTCTTTCCCTCTTCCTATGATTTAAATTGCTTCAAACTCCGTGTGTCCAGGCATTTTAGCTCGAACGTCCCTTGATTTCGGCCCTGTCACTCTTTGAAATCTGGGTTAGGCACTCGCTGCAGGCAGTTATGCCTTTTGTCTCCCTCATTCACATAGACAAAAAAACAATAAAAAAACACACGAGCACGTACAAAACAAAAACAAAATACATACACACACTTACCTACAAACTAAACAAACCAAAAGTGCACTTGTCCACATACATCTAACTTCTCTTTCACACACACACACACACACACACACATACAAACGTACAATCGAGTTAACTCGGATACAGTTTGAAGCCAGGAATTGATTAATCAAATTGATCAGCTCGAGATGGCTGTGTATCTCTACTACGAATCTACATTATGACCATTCAACCTTCATTTACTGTTGATATATTATGTAATTGTGTTTATTTCAAGTACAAACGATGTTTTACAATATATGGCTGTATTAAACCAATTACATATAATATCGCCATCTAACTATGCTACTATAACACATTCTGCTCTTTCTCTGTATTTATGTATTGTAACAATATATATATATATATATACTTGTTAGTATGTCGGCTGGTGAACCGGGGCACCGTAATTTCCATAATAGTAGGATAAGTAGGGATAAGACGCCTGGACCCATCTTTACTCTCAAATTTTCGGCTTACATTAAGCCATCTTCAGGAGTACCATATAATCCCTAAAAAAAAAAGAGTAACAACTCATAACAGAAGGAACAACGGGATCACTAATAAGTCAGTGAAAAAGTAGTAAACAATTACAATATATTCTATATTAATATTTATAAGTTTAATGTGTATACAAATTATTGAAAACTCAGTTAGAAGTAGAAACTGAAACCGAATTAAAAATATATATATAGCTAGCTCGTAATTTACTTGAGCAAATAGTGAACTATCAACAGACTACACCTTTTACAAAACATAATACAAAAATCACATAATACAAAAATCACATAATACATGTACACTTACCTAAGTACAGGGAAACAAAAGACCAGACACGTTCACAGAACTGGGTGTGGGGGTCAACTAAAGCACCGCCATAGCTCAAGTGACTGGGGAGCTGTGAAAGGAACTCAAATAAAACTAAGAAAAAGTGATCGAAAATTTGAAGAAAAAAAATACAAAAGCCACAATCACAAATATTCAAGAGTTGTTCGAAACATTAAGTTCTGGATTGACCTTCTTGATGAGCATTTTTTCTCCAATGAGCGCGTCTGTATGATGCCTAAATTTCGCTAGTATTTGAGAAAAAAAATATCAGAAACGATGATCGTTCTCATGGAAGTGATTACGGACGGCAGAAAATGCCATCTTTTGTAAAAAAAAAAAACTGTCCTGTAACTTTTGCCAATATGTTTGTAAACCCTTATCTTGAATGAACAGCTAGTACATCCAATATACCCAGCATTACAGCTAGGACAAGTACTGTAAATTGGTAAACGATATTCGAACATAGAGGGTCTATCACACGGTCTTTGAAATTAAAAAGTGAACCAATTTTGAAGTCATTAGTGAATATAATCTTAAAGTTAACTGCGGGGAATGAATCTTTTAAAATATTTTGAGCAATTTTCCAAAATTCGTAACTAATGTTACCATAGATATATACTTAACCAATTTAGGAACATCATACTTGGGTTCACTGGCTCCGTATTGTTTGACATTCAAAAACTTCTTTAGGATACTGTTGAAAAGATCCTCCTTATAATTATTATTAACAAAGTAGTCCCTTAATTTGGTTATCTCATCGTGAAAGTGACATAATTAGAGAAAATTTCATAAGCTCGATCCAGCAACGTTTTAATAGAGTTGATTTGTAAAGTTTCGGGCAAAAGCTGAACCAGCCAAGACCCTGTCCTGTGTGAGTATGGTTTTATTTAACACCTGTACATAATCCATCTTTAGTTTTTGTTATGAGGGCATCTAAAAAAAATCAGAGATTCGTTGTTTTCTTTTTCCTTTGTGAAGTTAATGTGTTTGTGCTGTTTATTTATATACTTGAACAAAACATTCGTTATCATGATCGTTCCTAAAGATAAGAAAGGTATCGTCCACGTACCTGTTGTACCAAATAGGTCTAAAGGTAAGTGGACAGTTATCTAGCCATTGAACTTCCTTGTTGCATAGGAAAGCATTAGCGAAAAGGGGGCCTAAACTACTTCCCATGGATACACCATTGGTTTGACTATATATGTTATTATTAAAAAGAAATCTAGATTCCGAAGTGACAGATCTAAATAACTTCCTCATTATGTCTTTAGCTATACCTAAACAATTATTAGGCTCATAGTTCTCCAAGATTATGACCAAGGTCTCATCCAAGGGTACATTAGTGAACAGGGACTCCACATCATAACTGACTAAGACGTATTTATTTGGCAAATTTAACTCACAAAGTTCACTAACAAAGGTTCTGGAGTTAGACACAGTATATTCGTTGGATACAAGTGGAGTTATTAGTGGCTGTAGACATTTAGCTAAGTTGTATCCAGCAGTTTTAATTGTAGAGATAATTGGTCTAAGAGGCAGTCCCTGTTTGTGCACCTTGGGTAGGCCATAGGCAATTCCTGGAGTAGAGCCAGAAGCATATAATTCACCGAAAATTGTTGACCCAATATTGGCCTTGATTGATCTTAAAATCCTGTTTAGTCTGTCCTCACCTTGGATAATTAAGTTTAAACTAAAACTTCACCCTTAATTCAAGTGTTCAAAATCATCAAAGGCATCGACAATATGAACTGCAATAAATATTTCACTATCGACCAATCAAATTACACGCAGGGGAACAGTTGCAAAATTATTGGTAAATCTTTTAACTGACACGAGTCTAAGAATTTATTTTTCAATCGAGTTGTCAACTTGTGGAATGGGCTTCCCCAATATGTGATAGAAGCACCGTTGATTCTTTTAAACTTCGCCTAGACAAACACCTTGCCTTATATCTACGACTGACTGCATTTGTAAACGAATACAGTTTTTATTTGTTCTCCCTCTATCATAACTAACAACTGTCCCCTACTAACATCTCCTAATCGTGCCACAGACATTTATCCCAGAGCAGTCTTCCCTTTTAAATTTTCCCTTACCCGCTCCAAACTACTGTTTGGACACTTGACCATCAGTGTTTTGAAGAGCAAGCAGCCTTGAGGGGTCGCTGGATCAGTTGTTGCTTGATTTCCTTTGTACTCCTTTGTACACACACACACATTGCCGCGAATATTCAATTTCTAAGCGAGATTGTACACCCTGAAGGTAGTACCCCTTGATGAGAGTTAGTTAGTGGTGTTTATATTTCCTGCATGAATGAAGGAGACAACAGGCAATAGGTGCCAGTAATAAGTGTCTCCCTCAAAGTTGAAAAAGTGACAGAGAGCCAAATTTACCCTTTGAAGCTCCAATCCGCGTTTCTGTTCTGTTTCTGGCTACTATTAGACAATTTTATTCAGATTAGTAACGGTATATGGAAGTCAAAGGGTTGATTGAGATAGTATTTACCCTTTTAATACCCATAGATACTTCCTAAGCTGCATAAAATCGTCTAATGATAGCCAAAATAGACTGCTAAAACGCGTCAGAGCTTCAAAGCATTAAAGGTACAGTACATTAGATTCATAATGACCGGACACACAGAGCATGAAACAGCTTAAGTTATAGGATGAGGGAAAGTCAGCTTATTTGTTGAGTATGCACAGTATATTGCTGATACTCTAAACACTCATTTTGGTCAATTTAAAGATGATGTAATTAAATTGCTAAAAAATAGTTTCCATTGTTTTTATGTAGTTTAGAGTTGTGTAAGGGTGTTTTGATGTATGAAAATAGGCGTAAATGCATATTTACCCATTAAACAACAATCTAAAAACACGTCCCTTCACTCGCGAAAAATAACTATTTGGCCATAACCGTTTGCCGTTGGATACAAAATATGTAGAGGGGGGCCAAGCCCCCCCTCACCCCCCCAACATTTATTGAAATCGTCATATATTTAAACAGTAGGGGGCAAAAACCAAATTTTCCCCAACGCTTCTTCTTCTTCTTCTTCCCGGCGGATGTAAACAAAGCCACCCGCCTCTTGCGACGTAGGCGATATAGAGGATATTTAGTTTTTTTCAAGATCAGTAATACATTTTTACGCGCATTTAGACACATATAGGAATGAAATACATGGCATAAGAAACCTGTAGGCCACGATAAAATCGATGTATGAATTTAATTACATCATCTTTATATTGTCCCTCATTTTTCTTTCTTTGAGATATATACTTATTAATGAGCTCATGGAAATTGTTTTACATGGATTATGTATTGATCAGAAACTTACGGAGTCAATATATGTTGTGTTATTTATAGTTGTCCATTATGATGACACAATTACACTTGATATTTGTAGCCATCATAACAAAACATGCTTTTAACGAAAGTGGTTGATAACTATCTCAAGCAATCCTGGGGTTCTCACAGCTCGGATACATGTGGAGGAGTGATAGAAGGTATGGAGGGGAATTATCACATATTCCTTTGTTTTGAGTGCCACTTGTTTTTTTTTTAAACAATTTCTTAGGCCTTGGATCTTACGAGTCCCGTCGCCTTTGCCCAGTAAAACCTCTGTGACGCCTCCCGGCGGAATGGTTGCGTGAGGCATTGCAGCTCGCTAGCGCTCGCCAGGATGGGGGGATGGGCTACAGTTGTCCTAGAATGATCTTCTTTATTTAATTAGTGTCGTGTTGCCACAGACAGTCTAGAAATAGTCTTTGTTTTGGTCTGTGACCGCGCCTTATATTTTATATTCGCTATAATATAAATGTTGCTTGTGTGGGAGGCGAGCGAGAGAGGGTGAGGGAGTACCCCTGGCAGCGGGGTGAGCTATGACGCGGCTCGCTTGGGCGCTGACGGCGTTGGCGGCCGGGTGGTCAACTAGTCCCTTCCCGTCGCGGCCTCGTGTTCTTTACCAGCTCAGAGCTTGCCTGACACGCTTATCGCCTACATCCTTTGCAATTCTGTCCCCCATACTCGCCACTTTGCATACTATTTCTCTCTCTCGACTTCTCCTTTCTCATTCTCTAATCTTTATTAAACTCAACATCCCTTCTGGTTTCAGCATAGACGTTCACCGTCGACCAGTCGTATTGTACGCGAAGATCTCAGATATTTCCATGTATTAGGTTAAGGAGGTATTATGCTTTATTGAGGTTTTGAGAGACAGACTTTTCCGTATGTGTCCTCTCTCGGGAAGGTTGTAGACCGGTATATGTCTCCCTGGCAAGGTGTTGAGTGATTCTTCTTGGTTATCTAAAGCTAGACTTGGGGTAAGGTTACTGTGTCGTTGTCTCCGATGTGTGCAGTGTTAGCGAAGCCCTGCACGACATCGACAGGTACTGTGGGAGCCTAAGTTGTCTTCGGGTTGGTTTACTTTGCGAGCACAGCGCTGTGGTGTGAGAGGGCCATAGCCTATCCCTCACAACATAGTGCTGCCTCTTTGTGTTGACTTCTGAGGGATCGCCAGGATAGAGCTAGGTACTAGAGACCTAGATTTATCAAGAGAGCATCCCCGTCATATAACGTAATCTTCATTATACCACCTTCGGACAACGTTAGGCTACGAGCCGCATGCTCGCCCATTGTTGCCCTGCCTTGATACCCCAGCTAGACTTTATTAACTGAGCAGACACTGGTTAGAGATAAGCCCCATTATTATATGTATGCAGCATTATTATTCACTGCACTTTTGAGCCGAGGTTGTTGTTGAGTTGCACAACCCTAGTAGGCTGTTGCGTTGTGTCACGAAGCATTTCTTTAGTTGTCGAGCATTACTACTTTTGCGCAGTCTTTATTATTCGCCTGCCTATTATTACTATATGTCCTAGCATTTATTGTGACCCGTATTCTGCATTATAATTGTTCAAGATTCTTTACGAACATCTTCCCAGCATCAGACTTATTTCAGAAGTTTCCAGTTGATGTTGCAGGACTAGCATTGAAATTTCTTTAATACACGAGTGCCAGTTATTTGAGTATCTACCGTAACGTTAATTAATCACGTTAACTATCTTTTCTTTGTGTAACGTAATCGAGTAATCTTTTACTGTTTGAGAATAGGCTGTTTCATTGAGCGTCAGCCTAGTGTGTGTGCACCAGTTACCGAGTCATAGGATACCTCGTTGTCCAGGCACGACTCAGGGCGGTAATGGTGTTTTGTTTTCCAGTGTTTAAGGCAGGGGTTGGATCACACTCACTAATCTTGCCACTTAACACAGGTTGCAAAGTTACAGGCAACGACCACTCACGACATTCCTTATCCCTCAGACCCTTCGTCAACACGTAATCCAGCTCTGCTTGCACCACAGGCTGTCGAGCAGGATTTATACGGTAGGGAATTAAACTGAGCCTTGCACTATCTCCAGCCTGCATGTCGGATTCTACCCCGTACATCAGGCCTGGAGAAGCAACAAACATGCGGATGCACTGCCACAGCCTAGTAAACAACTTATCTCGCAGAATAACAATCCTAGTACCACCTGTGCAGTCACTCCCATAGTTCATTATTGCTAAGGCTTCCCCGCCGATACCGTACATGCACACCCCAGCATTCCTTACGACTACATCTGCCTGCGCAGCATCACCGCTTTTAGCGACATGGCTAGATACAGTCGGTCTATGGTAGGGCTGTTGCAATTGACTAGAGCAGCATTGGGAGGCTATGCGACGACTGGGCACTTCTATGCCACAGCCAACCTCACCAATCTGCTCAAAGTCCTCCTTTTGACCACCACCCTTGGCAGCCATGGGCCGACCCTGACCTGGCAACCATGCCAAAGCCTCGTCGCCCACCTTGAACCACCGAAACAACGAGGCTAACGGTCTTTCAACATCCACGCGACCTGCCCGCGGAAGATCTTGCACCACCCGAGTTGTGAGGCTCAGGGGCTCGGCACGACCAGTGGGGTATGAACCGAGCTGGTGCTGGAGCGCTGCACACTGCTGCTCAGGCAGGTGCTCTAGCGCTTCCACAGCCACCAGAATCGTGTCCCCCGCCCACTGCTCCGCCGAGACATGACAATCCCTACTCTCCTCCACCTGTGCCCTACTGCCCCCCTCTCCTTCTCCACCTTGGCCGCTGCATACCAACGCAGGGACAGTAGGCTGCTCAGGTGGTTGCCTCACAAACTCCTCCAACAGGTTCACATGACATGTTTCCCCGTCCTCGTGTTTGATCTCGACAGCACCATTACCACACTTCTGAACTTCCGGATCCTCCAACTGCAGTTTACAAATATCTGAGGGAACCAACCTGTCTAGATGCTTCCGAAGCAACCCAAGTCCTCCCCAAATATCAAACTGAGCAACCCTTTTTTCTCTCCGTGTGTAACGTTGCTGCCTCGGAGACTCTTCCTGCCCTACCTCCTCACTAGCTGTGACAGGTCCTGGGGCCTCTCCAGACTCCAACATAGGTGCCAATAATGAGTCGCCAAGAAACACTGCCGGCTCAAAACTCTCCAATTGACCAACACTTCCCGTTTTCTTGTGACCTTTCCTCCGCGGTTTGATAGACTGAGGTGGTGGCTGCAAGGCTCCGGATGTCTGAGAACGCGTCACAACACACGCCATGGTTTGTACGCTACACTTCTCAACCCACTCCTGTTCCTCCCTACTAACGTCGGCCGCCTTCTCGGCAACGACCAAGGGTGAAACCTTAGAAGCAGGCACCGCAAAGTCGTTGCCGAGGAGGAGGTCGACGCCCCCAACAGGCAAGTTCTCTACAATTCCGACATCCAGCTCCTTCGCCACACCACCCACCTCCAGCTCCATCCGCACCAGCGGGTAGGACTTCGTAGCATTGATCCCCTGAACTACCACCACCCGAGCAGCGTTCATCGGTCTACCAGTAAATTTCCTTAACAAGGTCTGAGAAGCCCCAGTATCACGCAATAGCTTAACTCCTCACCTTTTGCCAGCTCACCTCACAAAACCATGCCCTCTATGACCCCCAAAGACGTCGCGGACAATGTTCGAGCCTTCCGGACTCTTGAACACAGGCTGTGTCCCAGCCTCTGACGAACTACCCTTGGCAAACTCAGAAGATATAGGTGACACCCCTATGCTGCGGGCCAATGACACAACCTTGTTTGGTGGCTTGTTCGGACAAGCATTTGCAAAGTGACCCTCCTTGTGACATGCAAAGCACTCTCTACTCTTTGGTTTCCCTTGGGAGTGGGAGGTACCATTAGACTTCTTATACGGGACGGTATTTGGTTTATGTTCAGTTTTATTGTCAGTGCTACATGGTTTTGTGTATTTATGTGTATCGAAATTCTTGGGAGGGGGAGGGGTACGATCCTTTGCACCCGACTCACTCCTAGCTGCTGCTTCGCACCCTCGAATTAATGACAGTCGGAGGTCAGCCATTTCTGCTGCCTCCTGGAGAGTTCTAGGATTCGTTTCCTTTATATTTAATGTTAAGTCCCCGCCTGTGCACTTAAAGAACTGCTCCAAGAGAACCAGCTCCCTCAACTCCTCAAAAGTAGCTGCCCTCTCAGAACGCAGCCAATGTCGTAGTGCATCAGACAAGTCCCGGGCGTGTTTTAGGAAGGTACTATCCTTGCCCTTAGTAACACCCCGAAACTTCAAGCGGTAAGTTTCTGGTTGTAACTCATAGGCCCGTAGCACAGCCTTCTTTAGCTCATCATAAACTACACAGGACTCTAAAGGTAGTGCATCATACGCTTTTAGCCCCTTTCCTAGGAGTCTTGATGAAACTAATGCTGCCAACTTTTCCTGAGGCCACTGGTGTTCCTGACACTTCTTCTCAAATCGCATAAAAAACTCAGTCACACATAACTCATCGAACACAGGAACTAGTTTAAGCAGGTGCGACAATGATTGGTCCCGATGTCTGTTACCTCCCCCAATATTTCGCCCTGTTACCTCCACTCGAGATCTCTCCAGCTCCCTGTCAGCCCGATACCTAGTAGACTCTGCCTGCAGTTCAGCCTCTCGTATAGCTGTTCTCTCTGCAGCCTCAGCCTGCGCACTAGCCTGTCTTTCGGTAGCCTCAACCTGAGCTCTAGCAACATCAGCCTGAACTCTAGCAACCTCAGCCTGCACACTAACCTGTCTTTCGGCGGCCTCAACCTGAGCTCTAGCAGCCTCAACCTTGGCCATCTCAAGCCGAAACAACAAATCTGGAGTCAACCCTTGAGGAGGGGAAGGTGCATTTAATGGAGAGGGTCCCTGTGATTGAATTCCACGCTGCCATTGACCATCAACTTGGGGGTATGTACTAAATTCAGGCACCCTGACGTTTGATATGGGGGTAGAGTGGAGGGGGGGCTGGGGACCGGGGCCCCCAGTCGCCTCTCCACCCAGGTCTCTCCCTTCTAAACCCAATATCAAAGTCCTCAGCTGATCTTTCCTCATGCCACTTAAACCCTGGTGACCCTGAAGACCTGCCACACACTTTAAGCCATACTTATTCAGCTTCAACACCCTGGCAGCGGTAAGGGGCACCTCTAAAAATCTTCTAGCACCCTTCTCGCTGTCGACTAGCCACTCCACAGGTCTTTCTCCCTCCGAGCCCGTATCGTGACCTGACCCACCACTGTGTTCTGATGTATTAGACATGTTTGTGTACTGCAGTAATTATCACGGTTATAGAATGTGCCTTATCTCCTATGCAAGTATGTATATACTAATGTTATTTAAAGTCTTTAATGTGTTATATTGGTTGCTCCAAAAAAGAAACTCTATGTCCACTGTATTCCTCTAATCATAAGGAATCTCAAAACAAATGACCACTATATTCCTCTGTTCTGTAAATCCTATGCAAGGTCGCCATTTGTTACGTCCTGGGATATATAAACACTGGGCTCTTTCTATTGGACTAGGTATGCGGCAACAAGCAACAACGGAAAACGCTAGATCCAACCCTTATCTATAAACCCAGGCAACAAAACACCCTAAACTGTCAAGAGCCCTGCCTGGACAACAAGGTATCCTATGACTCGGTTACAGGGTGCACGCACTATAGACTGCTGATAGTCAAGCAGGCTATATAAAAGATCACACAATTAAGTTGACTTAAAGCTTCAAGGAAAAGATAGATAACGGAATTAAATTGCAGAAACAATTTAATAACAAACTAGAAGAAAGTACATTTAACGTTACGTTAATCAATACAACTAATCACCCCTGCGTGAAAGAAGGTGAAAGCAAACAGTCCTCAAAACATCGTACAGGTAGACAAGATGCAGGTTTCTAAACTGCATGCGGCTACTGTAGGATCTGATGCTTAGCAAAGAAAGTAAGTTACGAATTTAGAGAACTCTTAACTAATAAGCAGGAATAAATACTAGTGATAGGACCTACAGTGTATGATGGCATAGGTATAATTAAATAAAGGCAGCAACTCGCAACATAACCACATACAGGTGTGCTTCTCACTCTTAGTCAGGCAAGCCTGCTCGGACAGAGTCTCTAAGCCACACCCTGACTCACAATGCTCACAAGAACGGTAAAACTGTGGCACAATAACAAGCATACAGATATAATAAACCGCTAGCTGTTAATCTGCCAGGTGGCAGAGGTCTACCCGGAAGGATATAGGCTTCGGATACTCGGGCTGAGCCACCTGCTCTAGCCTAGGGACGTTCCCAAGTCTGTGCGCCAAATTACTCTAATTGAAAGGGTGCTCTCTTGAGAGACTCAGATCCCAAGTATCTGACTCTCTCCTGGCGACCCTAAAACAAATGCAAGACGTGCTAGCGCAGTGCTGAGTGGACTAGACAAGGGCCCTCACACAACACAACACTAGACACACAGGCACACAGACAAGAAAATGCCCCCAGACTCCCACGGGTATCCTAGTAAAGTCGTGCAGGTCCACAGGACTCGCACCAGCAGACTTTACTTAAAGGATCGCAAAAAGCCCCCCCTCCGGTCTAGCCCCTGCTCACCTGCCACAAGAACACACTAGCAAGCATGAAACCACCAAATATGAGACAACAAAAAAGCTTCCTAGGTCTCATTAACAATTACATCTCTGCATAAGGCCCAAAATCCTATCTAATTATCTGAGAGCTCGTCGTTAATACAATAATAGATATAAGGTCTATCAAGGGGATGGGATAATTAAATAGATTGGTGAAGTAGTGGAAAGAAGGTATACAAAGTAAGAGAGAAAGTTTCTAAGTGGGGTTGAGAGGGATAGATATCAAGGGGGTCCGAAGGGTACGACAGTGAGGTGAGCTCTGAGTCTTGAATCTGTCTGGACCGCACCCTAGGCATGCGAAATACATCCCATGCTTGGCAACACTCAACACCGTTGCCGGGTCAAAATCCTCTACCCCTTGCGTGAGTCGAAACTAAGCCTAACGTTGCGATCAATTGGCAACAATCAGGCTCGTCGCAAGCTAGTCTCTCCGCGCCCGTGCGAAGCAACGTCCCCCAGCCGGTCTCTCTCTCCCGCTCGTCTCCTACCACTCTCACTAGACTCACATCTTATATATAATAATGAAACAATCAACTATCGAGAATAAAATATACTAAGATGCGTTGGTTAAGAATAAGGGCAGCTTCAAGCTGTGAAACAACTTAAGAATATCCCAGACATTAGTTACATTGTCGTAGGATATATACTAAGGAAAAGCCGGCCGGCCGGCTTCCGCCAGCCGGTTTCTAAACGGCTGGGCAGCCGACCCTCGCGCATGCCCGCACGTGGCTACTATGCAGGAGCGTCACACATGTTTGCTCCTGCCGATCCACAAGTCTGCCGACTCTGCCAGCAACGAGAGAATTTGACAGCAAAATTGGATGAAGCCCACAACAAGATCAACGCCCTCGCCAGGAAGCTGGAATCACTCCAAGAGTTTGTAACACTCAATGTTGGAGTATCACTAACTCCAATTGTTTCAACTCCAGCATCCACCACCGCCCCAATGTCATCTGCCAACAATCCAAGACCTGCAGTAGCCACTGCAGCAGATGCTTCTGATGAACCTGAACCGACATCAAACCAGGACAGCCTGCTCACCTTAGTCTTTCACCTTAGTCTCTCCCCCACTCCTCGTGCAAGAAGCCTGCTAGCACGAACAGTACCAACCCTTCGTCCCCGTTCTAACCACTCCTCTCCCCGATCTGTATGTAGAGTCTCGCCACCACAGGTTTCCGGATTTACACCAGTGAGGAACGGTGCACAGCCAACGCAGAAAAGGTCTCATCTACCAGTCACAGTGTCAAACAGATTTGAGATCTTGGTGGAGATGGAAGACGAACCAGAAGAGACCAGGCTCGTTGGGAATTCCATCCTACAAGGACAGGTCGAAGAGTTCTGCGACAGAGTCCCAAATCGACGAAAAAGATTTTGCATCCCAGGAGCTGGACTGGACGAGATTGTGGAAGCCTTCGAAGATACCACAAAGGATGCTAACGAAAATACACTTTTTGTCATCCATGCTGGTTCAAATGACGTCATGGGCACCAGATCTGAAGAGTTGATGGAGAAATATCGCAAGGTGATCCAGCACTACAAAAATAAGTCAAGGAATATCATCATCTCAGGCATTCTCCCCATTATCGACGCACCTGACAAATTCTACGACAAGGCCTTCAGCAAAAATAGCCGACTAAAATATTTGTGTCTGAAGGAAGAAGTTGAATTCATCACCCTCTGGGATAATTTCTATAACCAGCCTACTTTATTCCGCAAGGATGGCACTCATCTAAACCCTGTGGGTTCAGCACGCATGGGTCGTCTCCTACATGAAGCAGTCCGGAGCCATGGATCAAAAAACGCCATCCGAGAAGAAGCAGCAGTGACATAAATCATCTAACGCCAAGCAAAAAACAGAGGCAACCGAAGACCACCAGCGATAAGGACCGAAGACAGCGAGGACCGAGGACAGACATGAACATAAATGTAGATCCGACAAGAACCAAAAATATTATTAAAGAGCGTTCCGTGAGTTCTAAAATAACAAATTTAAAGGTTTTCTATGCAAATGCTCGTAGCATACGCAATAAATTTTCTGATTTAGAGGAGCTAGTGTTTACAGAAAATTATGATGTGATTGGCATAACAGAATCTTGGCTCAATACAGAAGATAGATACTTTTTAGCAGAGTATTCACTTCCCAGTTATGTAATGTTTGAGAAAAGCGGAATAAATATAAATGGAGGTGGCGTTTTACTTTATATCAAAGAAAGTCTTAACCCTACCCTCTTGTCAAAACCTCAAATTGTGAACGTCGACACATCTTTTGTGCTAATAAAGAATAATAAAGGTACTAAAATAATACTTGCGTTAATATACAGACCTCAAGCTCAATCAGTGCAAACTGACCAAGAAATTTACGAACAAATTGCAGATGTAAGTAACTCACAAGATACCGTCATTTTTGCGACTTTAATTTACCTGTGACCAAGTGGGGCGATACTCGTACTTCACACTCCGGACATGACTTGTATACGAACTTGCAAGAGAGTTTGTTTTATCAATTTGTTCGAACGCCGACCCATGGTAATAACGTTCTTGACATTGTACTTGCAACAAAAGAAGAATTAATAGAGAATTTGAATGTTGGTGATGATTTCAGTAACAGCGACCATCGTACGATAACTTTCACTTTAAAGTTTACTAGTAACGAACCAAATAGTAGCATCGAAAAAGTCCCTAATTTCAAGAAAGCAAACTTTCATAAACTTAGAGCTATATTTAAAGAAACGGACTGGAGCTTTTTAATTAACAATAACGACATAAATACATCTTGGAAGTTATTCGAAACCACTTACCTAAAAGCAGTGCAAGACTGCATACCATCGAAAATACGGCGTCCAGGCCATAATAATAAGCCCAAATGGTGGAATAAAGATATTTCAAACTGTCTGCTTGCTAATGATAGATTAATTAAAATCCTCACAAAATGACGAAGAACGGGTGAAATTTGTAGAGCTACGACGCAAAGCCAAAAAGTTTATTAAGCAAAGTAAAAAGACCCTAGAGTTACATATTGTGAATCAAAGTAAAACAAACTCGAAATAATTCTATAGTTATATCAGAAAGAAAAAAGTAGTTACTTCAACTGTTGGACCGTTAGTCGATGAAAATGGAGAATACACTAAAGACGAAGTACAAATGAGTGATGCCCTCAATACCTTCTTTGCATCAGTTTTTACAAGAGAAGACCTCAGTGATATCCCTACACCATCGCCGATTCAGATTGATAATTCAGATGTTCTAAGCAATATCACCGTTACAGAGAGAGAAGTATTGAATTGTTTAGATAAACTCAAGGTAAATAAAACGCCTGGACCTGATACAATCTCGCCTAGAGTTCTAAAGGAAGCTAAGGATGAGCTCTTCAAACCACTGATATTACTATTCAATAAATCCTTGCAGTCTGGAACTATGCCTGATCAGTGGAAGCTAGCCAACGTAACACCGATATTAAAAAAAAGGCAGCAAATCCCCACCCAGTAACTATCGTCCAATTAGCTTAACCTCAGTTGTATGTAAAATGCTAGAAACGGTCATAAGAGACAGACTCGTAAATCACTTAGAGGAATAAAACATGCTTAAAGATACTCAACACGGCTTTCGTAAAAAACGTTCCTGTTTAACAAACCTCTTAGACTTCTTCCACGATATCCTCAACCTCTACGATGAAAGTAAAGCTGTAGATATTATATACCTTGATTTTCAAAAGGCCTTTGACAAACTTCCCCACAAACGTTTACTGCTAAAACTAAAAGCGCATGGAATACAAGACGGTGTGTTGAAATGGATAGAAAATTGGCTCAGCGACAGAAAGCAAAGAGTAGTCATAAACGGTAAGGCATCTAAATGGACCAATGTAAGTAGCGGGATACCCCAGGGATCAGTACTAGGACCAATTATCTTTCTAATTTACATCAACGACATAGATGAGGGTCTCACCTGTACAATCTCAAAATTTGCTGACGATACAAAAATTGCAAATAGCGTACTCTCAAAAGAACAAGTTGACGATATGCAACACAATCTAGATAAATTGTCATGTTGGGCCCAAATTTGGCAAATGACTTTCAATGCGGATAAATGTAGAGTACTACATATCGGATACCTAAATGAGAAAGCAAACTATTCGATGAATGGCACTAGGCTTAAGATTGTAAACAGAGAAACCGATCTGGGAGTAACAATATTGAGTAACCGTAAACCAAGTCAACAATGTTCAGAAGTTGTTAAGAAGGCAAACAAAATAATTGGCTTTATAGGCAGGTCATTTGAGCATACATCCAAAGAAGTTATCCTAACCCTTTACAATTCCTAAGTCCGCCCTCTTTTGGAATACTGCGTTCAATCCTGGTGCCCTTATTACCAAAAAGATATAAACAAGCTAGAACGAGTTCAACGTAGAGTTACCAAAATGATACCTAGCCTAAAGAACAAACCATATGAAGAGCGTCTTAGAGAATTAAATCTATTTCCTTTAATCCAGCGCAGATTAAGAGGTAACCTAATTCAAGTGTTCAAAATCATCAAAGGCATCGACAATATGAACTGTAGTAAGTACTTCACTATCAACCAATCTAATTACACACGGGGAAACGGTTGCAAAATTATTGGTAAATCTTTTAACTCCCACAAATCTAAGAATTTCTTCTTCAATCGAGTTGTCAACTTGTGGAATGGACTTCCCCGAGATGTTATAGACTGCAGCACCGTTGATTAATTTAAACTCCGCCTAGACAAATATCTCGGATCAAACCCGCGACTGACTGCGTTTGTAAATGAATAACTTTATTTTATCCCCCCTTCAGTTACTAACCCATCTGTCCCCTACTAACTTCCTAATCCTGCCACGGACATTAGTTCCTTTTCCAATGTTCCCTTACCAACTCTAAACCACTGTTTGGACACTTGATCCTCAGTGTTTTGGAGGAAAAGCAGCCTAGAAGGGTCACTAGACTTGTTGTTGCTTGATTTCCTTTGTGCTTTGTACACACACACACACATACTGTATATACTATATATATATTATATATACCTGTATATATATATATATATATATATATATATATATATATATATATACTGTATATATATATATGTATAGAGTATATTATATCATAAATACATGTGAGCCACTAAATGTTTCTAATCTCTGTGGGGTTCGAATCGCCGACCATCAGGACGATAGCCGACGTTTTAATGAACTGCCGTGGTGTAGTTGATTAAAGCGTCGGCTATCGTCCTGATGGTCGGCGGTTCGAACCCCACTGAGAGATTAGAGAGATATATATATATATATATATTTACAGTATATATATATATATATATATATTTTTTTTTTTTTTTTTTTTTTTAATACATACAAGGTTGAAAGAAATGGCAATTTCTGCGTTGGAAATTTTATTATTTAAGGTTTCCAGGTCTCTGATGAGTTTTCGCTGGGTGGCAGGAAGTAGATGAATGAGGTTAGCAAAATTCATGGTGGTATAGGGTTCCATTAATGTACATGATGATACAGGATATAAGACGCGTTTCACTGGACAACCAGCATTATCAAGTAAGGATAGAATGATATAAAAGGTAAACAGGAAGGGTATATAATTAAAGAGGGTGGAGGTTAACTCTTCACCTTCAGGCTGGAGCCATCAAAGACCACTATCTCACCCCTAACCACCCCCACCTCACACGCAACGAGTCAGAAAACACACCACCATACTCGATAGAGAAAGTGACCCAAGGAGATTACCAATACTTGAAGCGTTATATATCCAAGCCTTACATTCTAACATCAACAAGCAAACTCTGGATCTTCAGATCCTTCCTTCTGCCAAAAGGCACTATCCTACAGGACCTAACACCCCCCTTCGCTCCCCGGTGCCCTTGACGCAGCCCCCCGCGCTACCTCCTTCAGCTTTGTCTTCTGCCGGCGCCACACGTACTACACAACTTAGGCCACGCCCCTCGACACGCAGCCAATCAGTTTCGACCCTGCCAACCGACCACCACCTTCCACCATCCAGTGCGACTGCATGACGCGGATCTCTCTCTAACACTCCTAGAATAACCCTCCACCAATAACAGACTTTTGCCCCATGATTTTTGCCTCCTCTGATCCTCCACCCTCTATATATACCCTTCCTGTTTACCTTTTATATCATTCTATGCTTACTTGATAATGCAGGTTGTCCAGTGAAACGCGTCGTATATCCTGTATCATCATGTACATTAATGTAGCCCTGTACCACCATGAAGTTTGCTAACCTCATTCATCTACTTCCTGCCACCCAGCGAAAACTCATCAGAGACCTGGAAACCTTGAATAATCAAATTTCCAACGCAGAAATTGCCATTTCTTTCAACCTTGTATGTATTAAAGACAATTTATTACCTGGCTTTACTAACATATATATATATATATATATATATATATATATATATATAGATATACATATATTTATATATATATATATATATATATATATATATATATATATATATATATATATATATATCAAGGGAAGGTTTGGCGGAGTGGTCTTGCCACTGGACTGGTAATCCAATGTACCCGGGTTCGAATCCCAATATGTCAATGGGAAGATATTATTGGGATGGAATTTGTGCAGTACCCTAGTATCAGTACATTACCACAGCACACCGAAATGCAAAAAAATACCCTCAATGTTCCCTGATTATATAGCATTGTATGAATATTCCCATATTCAAAATTATGCTACAGGGGGGCAATGAATAATGAGTTAATTGCTCAATAGGTGGCGTTCTGAGAGTGAGGGTCCGAGTGTGGGGGATGAGACTGTGAAGCGCAAAGGCGAGGCGGCTTCAGAGATAGAGTTGCTTCAAGCCGTGAAGCTTCGCATGCCTCACTCCCTAGACTGGAGCAAGACCTCACGGGCCTCACCGTGTTCAGCGGTAAAGTGTGAAGGCTATCAGGCTATGCACGAGAGGGAGTAGTTGGAATATAAAAAAATATATAATATATATATATACAATTATATATATATATATATATATATATATATATATATATATATATATATATATATATATATATATATATATATATATATATATATAGTGATTAATGAAAGTAAAGCTCTTAAGTAAATGACACATAGTTTTTAGTTATGACTGGAGGAAACAACCGTATATCGTGTATATTTTACTATATATCAAGTTATGCAAAGGTCAAGGAATAGTTTTTGACGATATTGATCTACAAACAAAAAATATTAACAAAGAAGAATCAAATGTATATAGCGAATTTAGGTGATAAATTGCGAACACGGAAATCTGACGCATCTCCTCCACCGCCCACGAAACTGATGACGTTCTCACAGACATATAAAGAACCGCCCAGTCCATCTTTCTTGAGTCTTGATTATGGATTACAAGGGATTAGGCCTGATCATAGGGACTTAGCGCGTAGCTTTGAAGTTCGCTAATGTGAGATGTTTTTTACCGGTTATGTGTGTGTGTGTGTGTGTGTGTGTAAATATTGTTTGGTATTTGCTTGTGCATGATTTCGAAGACTGCTAGTGTAATAATAATATAATAATCAGACTAATAATATAAATAAAATAATTAAAATAATACAGTACACTGAAAATTATGTTATCTTGTATTGGATATTATTTGCGTTGTCTTAATACTCAAACAGCATTAAGGACAATAGTGCAGGATGTTTTATCAAGGAGGCTGTAAACATCGTTACCATTAGACGATTTACATTAGTTTGCACCATCGTAATATATATATATATATATACCGGTTTTTGTTTTTTGTTTTTTTTTAATATACTGTACTTCAACTCAACGTAGGCTACAGGTAGTGTGTGGATATGCTGTGTGGTAGGAAATTATATTTTGAATATATATATATATATATATATATATATATATATATATATATACGTATATATATTTATTATATATATATATATATATATATACAATATATATATACTATATATATATATATATATATATATATATATATATATATATATATATACTGTATATATATATATTGTTACGACCGGGGCTACTAATAAAACAAGGGCACTTAATGATTGGACTAGTAATAGGGCACTATGCAACAACGGTACGCTAGATCCAAACCCTCGAACTTATATGCCGCCGAACAAAAACACCTATACCCTCCAGAGTTAATCTGCGATAACAGGGTATCCTTAACTGGGCATAAATGTACTGTACTTCAGGCTAACCCACACTGGTATAGCCTGATAACAAACAAGATGCAAGTTACGTTAAAATGCATAAAAAGGAATCTATGGAAAGATCAATTAAATCACTGCAAGATTTAATACAATAAAAAGATGCTTCAATATAGTTACTCTAAACAACAATAAACTCTTCACTCCTATCTGAAAGAAAGTGAAGTATAGTCCTACAGCATAGACCTGGAAACTTCTGAAGAAAGTCTGATGCTCATAAGATGCTCGTATCTTAAATTATATAAAGGCAGGAGGCAGGACACCACCCGTGTAGACTGAATACACTAAAAGATAGGACATATAATGTTAACTGACACGGGAATACTATAAATGCGCAACGGTAGCAATGCTCGACACTAAAAGAAGTACTGACCGTTCAGCTTCACCTCACACTCTGTGACTTCACCCCTTTCGAAGACCATAACCTTGCTCTTCCCCGTATTTACCTTCAAATTCCGTTTTTCGCACACTGTTCCAAACTCATTTACCAGACCCTGCAACTCCCATTCATTATCACTCATCAGAACTGTATCATCCGCAAACAGCAGTATAGGTAGCTTCCACTCAATTCCCTCCCTTTTCAGCGATACACCAACATCCACTGCTCTTGATAGTATTTCTTTCATAACTCCATCCATATATACAGTAACAACCACGGGGACATCACACACCCCTGTTTCAAACCAACATTCAGGTCAAAGAACTCGCTCTGCTCACTCTCCACACGTACTGCCGCCTTTGCACCCTCATACATGCTCTTCACTGCTTTCAGCAACTTGCCCTCTACTCCGTATATTCTAAGTACTTTCCACAAACCTTCTCTATCCACTCTGTCATAGGCCTTCTCCAAGTCCATAAAGGCAACATACACCTTTGTTTCTTCTCCAGATACTTCTCCACAACACAATTCAGGGTAAAATCTGATCTACACATCCTCTTCCCTTCCTAAAACCTCCCTGCTCGTCGCCTATCCATTTCTCCGTTCTCACTCTTACTCTCTCAATCACTACCCTACTGTATACCTTCCCTACTACGCTTAGAAGACATATTCCTCGGTGGTTACCACACACTCCTTTTTCCCCTTTGCCCTTATATAGGGTGACTATTATGCCAGTCTTCCAGTCATCGGGTGCACTCCCCTTCTCCCATGCTAGTTTGCACATTTTCCATACCCATTCTATCACTATCTCACCACCATACCTCAACATTTCCCCACACACTCCATCTGTTCCTGGTGCTTTCCCCAACTTCACTCTTTTCATGGCTTCCCACACTTCTGACCTCCTGATCCCTACCTCCTCCTCCACTACTTCTCTTCTTCTCCCTCCCATACCATATCCAGCTATGTTTGCTGGCTCTTCATTCCTTTCATTTAGCAACTCACTGAAGTACTCCCTCCATCTTTCGACTCTCTCTTGCTTCTCGGCTAGCATTCTCCCATTCTTATCTTTCACACCCTTACTGTTTCCCTTGCTACCTTCCCTAACTTTCTTGACTTCTTTCCAGAACAGTTTCTTACTCTCCCTCCATTTTACACTCAGATTCCTTCCAAATTCCTCATCTACTCTTCTCTTACTTTCCTTCACTACTCTCTCCACCACCCTCTTACTCTCCACGTACCTCGCTCGTTTCTGTCTCTCGGAATCTTCATTCCCTCTACTACCCACCACTCTCTATATGCTTTCTTCTTTTCTTCCACAGCTATTCTTACCTCTTCTGTCCACCATGCTGTACCTTTCACTCCCCTCCCTCTTCTCCTCACTCCACACACCTCCTCACATGCTGCACAGATCTCATCCTTAAACACCTTGCTCATCTCCTCCACTTCCTCCATAACTTCCAGGTCGAACCCACCTAGTCGTCTTTCCACTGCTCTCCTGTACTCCTCCTGACTTCCTCCTCCTGCAACCTCTCCACCCTCCTCACCATTCCACCCTCCTCTCGCCTCCCTCCCGCTCTCCTCACCCACTTCTTTTGTATCCTAACCTTAGCTACCACTACATAATGATCAGACAGACCCCCTCCAATACCCCTATACACCCTAGCATCCATCACAGATTTCTTCATTCGTTCATCCACAAATACATAATCAATCAATGACTTTCGTTCCACCACTGTCTTATCCTTCATCGTCAACATCCGTTTCCACGTGTACCTGTGGATCATTCTGTGTCGGAAGAAGGTGTTGGCTATCCACAGCCTCCTCCCCACACATACGTCCACAAGTGCACTACCATTCCCATTCACCTCTGATGGTACCCCCCACCCTCCCACCACTCCCTCAACTTTCCTATCACCCACCTTACCATTCATATCCCCAATCAGAAATATTCTTTCGTTCTTGTCAAACTTCTCCAGGCACGCCTCCACATTCATCCAGAACTCCTCTTTCTTTCTTTCAAGTATATCCTCTGTCGGGGCATACACGCATACAATCACCCACGTTTGTATTCCTACTTTCATTCTCACCCACACAATCCTTGAACCCACAGACCCATTCTCTCTTACACATTCCTTCCATTTGCTACTTACAAACAAACATGCACCTTCTCTCGCTGTTCCTTCACTCACTCCAGCACACACACCCATTCCACACTCCCACTCTCTCACATCTGAACCTTTCCATTTGGTCTCTGTCATTCCACATACATCCAGCCTGGCATTCACTAACACTTCCAGAACCTCTCTCTCTTTTGTGCCATCATTCATGCCACTAACATTCCACGTAGCCATTCTCAGAATGTCCGAAGGCATGTCCTTAGTCGGTCGTGGTTCGTCAACGTTGGTTCCGTCCGCATCCGAGGCTGTTCGCTCGTTTTTCTTTGCTTAGATATTTTTTCCGGGTGGGGGTCGCAAGCCCACCGACCCAACCTCTTTAGTCGCCTCTTACGACACGCAGAAGGCACGTGGGGCATATTCTATTCCCTAACCCCCAGGGGGTTAACAAGTTTGATTTAGTTAGGTTTAATACAGTTTTGGCATGATTTCTGATGTTTCTAAAGTAATTAAAGGCTTCATGAGTTTTTGATCTTGTGTATGCATTGTAGGCTATTGCTTTTTGTTCAGTTACTCTAGCACAATTATGGTCAAACCATTTAGGTGAATTAGATCTTTTACTGTACTTTTGATGAGGAATAAAAGTTTCCATTCCAATTTTTACAAAATCTTGTATGTGGCTCAAGGTGGAATGTGCATCATTAGAAAAGAAAGAGGTCCAGGGAATATCAATAAAGAAACCTTGAAGACCCTCCCAGTCTGCCCTATCGTAATGCCATTTAGTCACCAAAACAGGTTCAGAGTGGGAAGGTGTGGTAGGTGATAGACAGGTGGCCTGTATCAGACAGTGATCAGAAGATCCAAGCGGGGACCTCACTGTAACATCATAATTTTCTGAATTGGTTGTTAAAAATAAGTCCAGTAGGTGGGAATTATGATTAGGATTATCTGGTACACGGGTGGGTTGGTTGACTAGTTGAGTTAGATTAAATGAGTCTGCAAATAGCTCACATTCAAGACCAGCATCATCAGTCCTGGCTGAATGAGTGAGCCATTCAACATTATGGACATTAAAATCACCCAACACAGTGATTTCAGAAGAAGCATTTAAGTTGAGGACACTGAGTTGTGAGGACAGAGAATCAAAAAGACTTTGCTCTGGAGGAGTATTTGGGGAACGGTAGATGCAACATATGTATTTAAATTTACCAGCAGAAATTAATTTGTATATAGAATAATCAAAATAGGGACAATTGAAACTAGTAACCTCCTCCAGGGCAATTTCAGATTTTGCGAAGCAATATACACCTCCTTTAGGTCTGAAATTTTGGAGCAGTTGATAACCTGGAAAATTAAATCTAGACGTGTCAGATGTGGATGTTACTTGAGTCTCTGTCAAAAAAAGGAGAGTAGGGGATTCTGCTTGAAGAAATTGGTGTACAGAATTGATGTTAGAGTGAAGTCCCCTTATATTGCTAAAGAAAAAGCTGCACCGACGAGCAGCTTTGGGACGTTGCAATGCTCTTGACACAGTCGCATGATGACGACCGGGAGGGCCCTGTGTCAATGACCCAACCCTGCCGGGGGTGGATATCCGAGGGACCACCAGGTTTGCTCTTAACAATTGTACTGCCATATTTATTGGGTAAGGTGTATGGTGTTACATGTATGATATGTAGTGGGAAGAGTAGTGTTTTATGGATAGAGGATAGCAATGTAGGGCAATGTCGTGAAGTTGGATGTGTATGTTATATAAAGAGGGTTTTCCTGATACCCCTGATGTGTGAGGCAGAAATATATGTATCCAGCTACCAAGGCCTGGGAGAGAAAATGGAATTCAGGCTATTCCCTGAGTCTCCCGAAACCTGCTCCAAACCTTCCTCGTCTGTTTGCATTAAGACGGCACCAGCCCCTACACCGCTGGCATCTGTTGCCAGCTGGAATGGTCTTTCAAAGTCAGGGGCCCTGAGGATTGGGTGAGTGCATAGTAGGTGCTTGACCAGCGAAAAAGCTCTTTCACACTCATGTGCCCACTTGAACTTTTTGTCTTTTGCTAGTAAATCTGTCAGAGGAGCTAACACAGTAGAATAACCCTGAATTAAACGGCGATAGTAACCGATCAAGCCCAAAAACCTCATGATCTGCCGCTTGGTGGACGGCCTGAAGAACTGATTAATAGCCTATATCTTTTTTTTGGGGGGGGCACACCTGGCCTAACCCGACCACAAACCCAAGATACTGTACAGTTGCCCGGACAAAGTCACACTTGCCCAGATTGACCACCAAGCTGGCCTCACTGAGCTTCCGAAACAAGGCTTCTATATGCTCACAGTGACTCTCAAAGTTGTCATCGTAGATTATAACGTCATCTAGGTAAACAGTGTAGTTAGGGATGTCAGCTACTAACTCGTTCATAAGACTCTGGAAAGTTGCTGGGGCATTTTTAAGGCCATACGGCATCATATTGCAACGGTAGGTGTTCCCATCAACCACAAACCCGCATATCCCCTTTGCCCGCTGAGACAAGGGCACCTGCCAGTAGCCTTTCACTAGGTCTACCTTAGTTAGAAACTGTGCCTTACCAATCTTGTCTACACTATCGTCAACACGGGGAAGGGGATAAGCATTGGTGGGAGTCAACCCGTTCAATATCCGTAAGTCAATGCAGAAGCGAACCTTCCCGTCAGGCTTGGGCTGCAGAGTGACAGGAGATGTCCACCTAACTGCCCCCTTCTCAATCAACCCCCGTTCCAACATATACTCTAACTCCGCTCTGAGGGCTGGGAGTTTAATGGGTGGAATTCTGTAGGGTACTGATTTAAAGGGGGGGTGATCTCCCACGTCCACGTCATGCACCACTCGATTTGTGAGGCCTGGATGCTCTGCAAACACAGTGGGGTATGAAGCAAACAGGCGCTGCATGGCTACACGCTGTTGCTCAGGCAGGTGCACTAGAGCATCGTCAGCCACCTGTTTGGAGTTCCCCGCCCACTGGTCAGCAGAGACATGACACTCCCAGTTATCTTCCACCTGGGCTTCACTGTCCCTCACTCCTTCTCCACCATGACCGCTGCAAGTCAACACAGGGACAGCAAGAGGCTCAGGGGGGCGCCTCACAAACTCTTACACCAGATTCACATGGCACAGCTGGTTCTTTTTACGCCTATCTGGAGTAGCCACAAGATAGTCTAGGTCAGAGATCTTCTTTACCACCTTATAAGGACCAGCGTACTTAGCAGACAACGGATGACCTGGCAGAGGTAACAAAATCAACACCTCCTGCCCCACCTTAAACTCCCGGAGTTTTTTCTTCTCATCGTACCTATCCTTCATCAGTGCTTGCGACCCTACCAAATTCCTACCTGCCAACTCTAGGCTTCTCAGCATTCTCTCTCTGCTCTCAAGGACATATTTTAACATGGAACATGGTTTTGCTGTGCCCTCCCAGATTTCTCTAACAATGTTGAGGGGGCCTCTGACCTGATGTCCGAAAACTAACTCATTGGGACTGAACCCGAGGCTTTCACCAGGTACCTCCCGAGCAGTGAATAAAACATAGGGCAACCCAAGATCCCAATCCTTGCCATTTTCAACACAGTAACAACGCAGCATGCTTTTCAGAGTCGAGTGCCACCTCTCCAACACCCCTTGGCTCTCTGGGTGATAGGCTGAAGAGACAACTGTACTGATACCGTGCTGCTGCATGGTCTGTTTGAAAAGGTTAGAAGTAAAATTGGACCCTTGGTCTGACTGCAGTTCCTGCGGGTACCCGTACCTAGAACAGTACAATAGCAAGTTACGAACAACAGTCTTAGCAGTACCATTTCGCATGGGGTATGCATCCGGATAACGAGTGGCAACATCCATGATTGTGAGGAGGTACTTGTTGCCTGCACTAGTAGGGGGTAGAGGGCCAACCATGTCGATTATAACCTTACTGAATGGTAGCCCGATTACAGGAATAGGGTGTAACGGAGCCTTGGGAATACATTGATTTGGTTTACCTACTGTCTGGCAGGTACTGCACATAGCCACCCATGACTCAACATGTGCCTTCAGACCTGGCCACCAAAACAATTTCGCCAAGGCTGCTACCGTCTTACGTACCCCCCAATGGCCTGCCAACGGTACATCATGCGCCAACCTCAGTAGGCTATCACGGCACACACTAGGCACAACCTACTGGTCAACCACTCTCGATCCTCCCTCCCAACTCCGTCTGGGATCTAGAAAACGCCTGTACAAAATACCCTCCACACGAAAGAAGTCCCCCGGCTTTGCATCCCCGTCCTCCTCAAGTTCGATTGCACCGTTACTACACTTCTTAAGCTCAGGATCACCTAGCTGTAGCTTACAAATATCCGAAGGAGCCAATTTATCTAGATGCTCCCGGAGCAACTTATGGCCTCCCCCGATACTGGGCTGTTCCATCCTATCTTGCTTACGTGTGTAACAGTGTTGTCTCAGAGTTTTCTCACGCCCTACCCCCTCAGCAAGTGTGACAGGTTCTGGGGCCACTCCGGACCTAAACATTGGTGCTAATACTGAGTCGCCAAGAAGAGCTGCTGGATCAAAACTCTCAAAACTTTTCCCAACTTTAGCTTTCTCCTTCCGACCGTTCCTCCGCTGGTCTGGAGACTGAGGAATAGGCTGTGACACTTTAGATGCACGAGAACGGGTGACAACACACGCCATTTGCTGTAATTGACACCTCTCGACCAACTCCTGCCCCTCCCTACTCACGTCGGCCGCCCTCTCGGCAACGACTAAGGGTGGAACCTCAGAAGTAGGCACCGCAAAGTCGTTGCCGAGAAGATGGTCGACGCCCTCTACTGGTAGTTTCTCTACGATTCCAACATCAATCTCTCATGTCACACCATCAACCTCCAGCTCCACTCGAACCAACGGGTATGACCGTGTAGCATTAATACCCTGCCCCACAACTACCCGTGCCACATTTATAGGTTGCCCTGTAAAGTTTTTCATCAAAGTCTGGGATGCACCTGTATCTCGCAACAACTCCAACCCATGCTTGCAACCAGCCCAACTCACGCAGCCACGCCCTCTATGGTCGCAAAAAGCATCGCGGACAGGTTTCGAGCCTTCCGGACACTCCTCCACTGGCTGTGCCCCCGCATCTGACATATCACCCCGGGTAAATGCAGAAGACCTCAGAGACACCCCAATGTTGCTAGCCAAAGACACAACTGCTGCAGATTGGTTACTAGGGCAGGAACGTGCAAAATGCCCCTTTTTATGAATTTAAAACACTCTACTTCACCCTTGGACTTCCCCTGAGGTGGGGAAGGGCCCTGACCTTTTTTAAACGGGACGGTTTTAGGTTTGTGAGCAAAATTGGTATCGTTGCTCTTGTTTTGTTATTAAATGTGGTATCACTGACTCGGAGGGGTGGGGTGTTGCGCCCCTTGTTAACTGCATCGGTCCGTTGTGCAGACCCGCACCCACGGATCAGTGATAATCTCAGGTCAGCCATCTCAGCTGCCTCTTGTAGAGTTTTAGGACGTTTCTCTTTGAGGTTCAAAGTCAGGTCGCCGCCTGTGCATTTGAAAAATTGCTCTAGAAGGACTTCCTGCTCAAGCTCTCCGAACGTTGTCACCTTCTCTGACCTCAGGCAATTTCTCAAAGCATCAGACAGTTCCCGGGCATGTTCTAGAAAAGTGCACTCACGACCCTTCGTAACACCCCGAAACTTCAACCTATATGTCTCTGGTTGTAACTCGTACGCCCGCAGGACAGCTTCCTTCAGTACCTCATCATCGATGCAAGACTCCAAGGGCAACGCATCATATGCCTTGAGTCCTTTGCCAACCAACCTAGAGGAAACAAGGGCTGCCCACTTAACATCGGGCCATTGGTGCTCCCGGCACTTCTTCTCAAAACGCAGGAAAAACTCGGTGACACCCGACTCGTCAAATGCAGGGACTAACTTAAGAAGGTGCGATAAAGACTGATCAAGACCTCGATTCCCAGAACCGAGACGCTGCCCTGTCGACTCCACCCGAGACTTCTCAAGATCTCTGTCTGCACAGTACTTCATAGCCTCAACCTGAAGCTCAGCTTCCCACTGCTGCTGCTGAATCTTAGCCATCTCAATCTGCTGCTTAGCCATCTCAAGCTCAGATTCATGCTTTCGTTGCTCAGCCTCATGCTTTTGTTGCTCAGCCTGCTGGTTAAGTTTGGCGAGTTCGAGCTGAATCAACATCTCGGCAGACAAACCTTGAGGAGGGGGTGGGACCCACCCCGTGAATCACCTAGAGGCATACCCAACTGCCAGCGGGTATCGGTCAGCGGGAACGTACCCGGCTCCGGAGCCCGAGGGGGTGCCATGGTAGGAGTCGAGTGGAATGGGGGCTAGGCAGAATGTGCCCCAGCTCCCGCTCCACCCGAAACCCCACGCACCCCACCGAGCACACAGATAACTAGCTCACTTCTCGACAAACCGCTAGTACCGGGAAACCCTAAGACTGTGGCTACACTCTGTAGTCCATACCGGTCTAGCCCCGACACACGATTCGCTGACACAGGCTCCTCCAAAAAATATCCGAGCATCCTCCTCACTGTTCACCACCCAAGCGCCCCTAGACAACTCCACCTTCTCCACCTCCTCACCTGCTTCCCGTACTGTGTCCTCACTGTGCATTGATCCGTCGTTCGACATAGTGTCCACCGGAAATCCTCAACGTTTATAAAAAAAAAAAGTACCTAAACTCTCATGTAGCACTATTCACTCAAAAAAATGCTTGAAGACAACTCAAGTGCTATACTACATTGCCAAAAAAAATCCAACGTGTCCAATATATTCGTCAAAAAACAAATGTCCCAAAATCCTGCAATTATTTCTTAGTTCACTTAGTATGACGACTAAGATAAGATACTAGGCAAGGTCCCCATTTGTTACGACCGGGGCTACTAATAAAACAAGGGCACTTAATGATTGGACTAGTAATAGGGCACTATGCAACAACGGTACGCTAGATCCAAACCCTCAAACTTTTATGCTGGCAAACAAAAACACCTATACCCTCCAGAGTTAATCTGCGATAACGGGGTATCCTTAACTGGGCATAAATGTACTCTACTTCAGGCTAACCCACACTGGTATACCCTGATAACAAACAAGATGCAAGTTACGTTAAAATGCATAAAAAGGAATCTATGGAAAGATCAATTAAATCACTGCAAGATTTAATACAATAAAAAGATGCTTCAATATAGTTACTCTAAACAACAATAAACTCTTCACTCCTATCTGAAAGAAAGTGAAGTATAGTCCTACAGCATAGACCTGGAAACTTCTGAAGAAAGTCTGATGCTCATAAGATGCTCGTATCTTAAATTATATAAAGGCAGGAGGCAGGACACCACACGTGTATACTGAATACACTAAAAGATAGGACATATAATGTTAACTGACACGGGAATACTATAAATGCGCAACGGTAGCAATGCTCGACACTAAAAGAAGTACTTCCTCATCAAAGAAACAGTCTGCTATGGTTGTGCAACTCAACAACAACCTAGACTAATAAATGCTGTGAATAATAATACGTACATATCAAAGAGCTTATATTAAATACTAATAAGTGTCTACTCGATTAATAATGTCTAGCTGGAATACTCTAGGTGAGGAACTGTGGTGGAGCAAGACAGGCTCGCAGCCTAGCGATGTCCTTAAGACTGCATCCTTTAAGTTATGTTAATTGACTAGGGTGCTCTCTTGATAGATCCAGATCACAAGTATCTGGTTCTATCCTGGCGACCCTCTAAAGGCAAGCAAAGAGGCAGCAAAGTGTGGAACTGGAACAGGCTAAAACCCTCAGTCAACACAATGCTGCACTCGTAAAGAACGCAAGCGAAAAGACAACACATGCTACCACAGGACCGGTCGAAGTCGTGTAGATATAAGCAAACCATACACACATCGATGACGACGACTACAGTTACCTTATCCCAGTCTAGCATTAAATCAAAGAGCAGAAACACTAAATCAATAATGGAGACGCACTAAGTTCCCAACTTCTACTAACTAATAACCCTCAAAACCTATTCTAAGTACATGTAAATATCTCAAAGGACGGCGCATACAATACAATAGGCCAGCTATGGAAACCGTATGCAGAACCCAAGGGGACAAGTAATTGAATAAAGGTGAGAAGCAATGGAAAAGAAGAAGTTCAGAGAGAGAGACAGTGGTAAAGGGGGTGATCGGGAGAGAGTTTGCAAAGGGATGCTAGAAGCATGCGCGCCTAGCCTGTCCTGAGGAGAACAGCTCCTGTGGACCCTCACACAGGAGGCAAGTCACACAGGAGCCCACAAAGGCGCGATGGTCGGCAAATCACGGGCCGATATGTCACAAGGCAGCAGGCCCCTAGGACACGCCAGGAACCGCCAGCCAATCAAGGGCGCGGGAAAGCCCGCGCGAGCGGGAAAACTCCACCGAGCGAGGGAGGCAGCAACATACATACACACGCACACACTACCACCACGCTGCCTCTATCGCTCTTTCTCCTTAACTTTACACCATGCATCTTATATTCTACTAATGATATAAAATACTTCCCGTTGTCACAGACGAAAACAAAGACCACCACTGGACTGTCTGTGACAATGCGAGCACAAGGAAAGAAAGAACAACATTCTCGGATAACTGTAGCCCATTTCAATGTCCCTGGCGAGCGCTATTGGCTAGAAATGCCCCCATTGATTTGGGCCCCCGATAACGACTCCCCTAAATGCCATGGAACACTACCTTATATTCTTAATATTATTTGTTTTAATATTTGTGGCCTTTCTTCTAATTTCCACTCTGTGGAACACCACCTCTCCTCTGCCAACAATGATCTTCTCTTTCTCACCGAAACTCAGGTGTCTGGGACTACTGACAGCCAACCCTTCTCTGTGTCCTCCTACTATCTCTATCCTCAGTTTCAAGCCAAAAGTGGATGTTGCGCAACGTATATGTGCTTAACAATCTCGCTTTCTCTCGTGTTCCCAATTTTGACTTTTCTGAATTCTCATCTCTCTGGCTAAAGCTTTATTGTCACTCTCAAACTCCTCGCTCTCCACCCCCCTCTCACTTACTTATGCCTAATATCATAATCTCTTCTAAAGATGTACTCTCGGCCCTCTCTGGACTTGACACTAAGAAGGCGTACGGACCGGATAGTGTTCCTCCAATTGTACTCAAGCACTGTTTTTCCGTGCCTAGGCAAACTCTTTCGTCTCTGTCTATCCTCTAACGTTTTTCCTTCATGGTGGAATTTTGCTCTTATGCAACCTGTCACAAAGAAGGATGACCACTCTTAGCACTCCAGCTATCGTCCAATTGCTCTCATTTCTTGCATCTCTAAAGATTTTGAAACTATTCTTACCTCAAAATTTCTTAACCATTTATCTTCCCATAACCTACTCTCAGATCGCCATTATGGCTTCCTTAACCCTTGTCTAGTGGGTTTTTTGGGGCTTATTTGGGCATATTCATGCCCTCCTGCATGATAAACCAAGTATCTGCATGAAAAATTAAAATTATTTAGCAAAAAACTAGGCGCTAAAAGCTTCAAAATGAGACCAGAACGAGCTACGTAGCACTCGTGGTTCTCATACAGTGATACCAGTAACATGGGAGTTTAGCGTATAGCGGCATATTTTTCCCAGCTATGCTCACTACTGGCTACACTGCCGGCCTCTCGAGAACACAGGGAACATGAGTTAATGGGCGGCGGTAAGCCCTGGGAGTCGGCTGTCTGGCCCGCTTCGCTCCCGGCCATTTGCACTCGAATTTAACCCTTTAAAAGCCTTAGTAATGCTCCTAACTTGCTGCAAATTGGAACCGGACTTAAGTCCGATCCCGATCTTTAAGTGTTAATTAAGGGATGCTCTACTGGTGATCTTCTTTAATTTCTTACTAACTCTTGGTCATCCTCCTTTCGGGACTTCGGGGAGACTTTTTCTGTTGCTCTAGACATATTGAAGGCCTTCGATAGAGTCTGGCACAAATCTTTAATTTTTAAACTACCCTCCTTCAGTTTCTATCCCTCCATCTGTGCCTTTGTCTCCAATTTATTTTCCGGCCATTCCATAGCTGCGGTTGTGGATGGCCATCGCTCACCTCCTCATCGAATCAATTCCGGTGTTCCTCAGGGTTCTGTCCTATCTCAAACTCTCTTTCTAATTTTCATAAATTATCTTCTCAACTGTACCTCCAGTCTCATCCATTCATATGCAGACGACTCTACCTTACACTACTCAATTAGTTTTCCAGAACGCCCCCGCCAAAACAAACTTAATGAAGTTATACAACATTTATCTTCTGATCTAACTACTATTACCAATTGAGGCAGAGAAAACCTTGTTGCCTTTAATGCTTCCAAAACCCAATTTCTCCATCTATCTACCCGTCCTTCTCTTCTCAATATTCTCAATGTCTCGGTGTCTCTTTTTCTTCTGCTCTCTCTTGGAAGGACCATATTACCAGTCTTGCTAAGGCAGCCTCCCAGAAGCTGGGTGTGCTCAACCGCCTCAAGATTTTTTTTACCCCTGCACAGCTTCTTGCTTTGTACAGGGGCACAGTGCATCCTTGTATTGAGTATTGTTCACATGTGTGGGGAGGATCCTCTCACACTGCACTCCTAGACAAAGTAAAAAGAAAAGGCTTCTGTATCATTAACTTCCGTCCATTCCCCAACTATCTGCAATCTCTCTCTCTCTTTGCATCTCTCTCGCTATTCTATCGCTACTATAATAATCAGTGTTCCTCAGAGCTCTCCCAGTGTATGCCACCTCCACTACTTAGGGTATTTAGTACCTATCTTGCAACATAATCCCACCCCTACTCTGTGCAACTCCCCAACCCAAGAGTTAATCATTATTCTCAGTCTTTTTTCTATTCAACATCTGAACTCTGGAATTCTCTCCAACAATCAGAGTGATATATGTCTCCAACTTCTGCCTCCGCTAATTCCATATGCTGTTAACATGGAGTGTTGAGGGTTCATTTGTCAGCGTTAGAAGATTAATTAAATAATTAATTGTCATTAACGCCGTTGGGAATGAAGTGGTTATGTAGTCGATGGTTTGTGTCTCGTTGTACAGTATGTGGGAAAAACACCGTTAATGAGACACGCACATATGAGAGAGAGAGAGAGAGAAAAAAATAATCTCGTCTGTGCTGCAGAGCGATAAGTTTTATGCGTCAGAGTTTGGATAGGAATGATTCTCAATATTTATACTTACTTCTTCAATAATATGCATGGCTACAGTTGCTCAAAACATGCCTTCTAATCCGGTTCCTATACCCTTTCTCAAATAAGTAGGCCCGAACTCGTGAACATTTACCTCTATAACTTATAAACGTCTAGAGTAATCACGCTAATATTTCCGCCATTTGGGAAGGGTCAGCCAGGGAATTAGTGTGGAAATGTACAGCCCATATTGTCTCGCTCCTCTTGATTTATAGAGGTTAGGGTTCATAATATCTGGCCTACCTACTTGGAACCAGGTATAGCACACACTTTAAACAGTTTCGTCTGTTTGTTATTGTATGGTTAAGTCTCAAGAAACCGACTCCTCCACATAGCCTGCTATTAATGTTTACCAGTGTTTACAATTAATGTTATGTGTTTGTCTTATTAGTAGACGGTATTGATCTCCCATATAAATATCTACCTGTCATTATTTAAAACCCTTTAGCTCTTTGAAATATATAATGTATATGTTATGTTTGTGCATAATACAGTTGTTTGATCCCTTTTGTGCTTATACAATAACTAACTATTTAATTCAGACCTCTACATTCATATCATAAACTATCCCTGGAATAGCTGTTGATATACTGTACATGATAATATTTTAACTAGCCCTCACATTCAAATATATATATATATATATATATATATATATATATATATATATATATATACTGTATATTATAAATACTGTTACCAAGTCTGGTTTAATCATATTCCATGGCTGTATCAGTGTCTATATTACTTTGCCAACCTTTTTGTATCAAGTGTTATTACCTCGGTCACTTAAATGCTCGCTCTAATCTTCACATTTATTATCACCTTATTTAGAGAGGATTATTTGTATAGACTTTAACCATGACTATTTTACACATTTCCCCCCCCCCCCCCTCGCTAACTTGGCTAAGTGATACGAATATAATCATCCTGGTCATCAGAGAGGTTCTATAATGGTACCAGGAGGATTACAATCGTATTACTTAGCCGGACTGGCGGTGGGATGTGTAACATAGTCATGGTTGAAGTCTAAAAAAACTCGCCACGTGTATAAAGGCATGATCCTCCACGAGACTATAACCTGGTTCTTCAGGTTGCTTCTCTTGAAGGTAATTTCTAAGTATGTTATTTTTTAGTCAAGCTTAATTCTATTATTTCCTGCGACGGAATGCCGAAGGTCTATGACTGTTTGACTGTTTTACTTATTGGTATTATATATTTGCTTTGTATATTATATTGTTTTAGTTCATTGGGATAAGAAGTGTCAGGTGGATAAGAAAAAAATATATTTCACCGTATTTCTATAGATACTAAGCTCAACGTCCTGTGTCGTGTGAGAACAAACATTGTAAACCAACCCTGAGAACAATTGTTACGCATCTTAGAAAAAATATTGTAAACCAACCCTGAGAACAAACATTGTAAACCACCCATGAGAACAATTGTTACGCATCTTAGAACAAACATTGTAAACCAACCCTGAGAACAATTGTTACGCATCTTAGAACAAACATTGTAAACCAACCCTGAGAACAAATTATTGTTACGCATCTTAGAACATAGTCGCTCCCGTTATGTTCTTATATTTCAATTGCATTTAATATGTAAGCTTGGCTTTTTGTTGACAATCAGCGACACTGGATGAATATTATTATTTCAAATTAATATAAATGGTCTGAACATAGTTACATAACTAGTGAAATAAATCAAGTTACTGTGGTGCTGATTATTTCTTATCGTTCATCCTTCCCCCCAGCAAGAGCTACATGAAGTCACAGTTGTGCAGGTCGTCTACCAATTCCTAATGTTCTCTCTCTTCCCCAGCAATTGCTAGACATGCAGTCTCGTGTGTAATATTCCTTGAAATTCCCTTCTTACAACATGACCAAGATATTGTACTTGTGCTCCCACCACTCAGCCTGACCCATATATCGTGAACAGTGTGCGTGACAGAGTAACATGTGGGTGTTTGGCCATCGATCGGATACGTATTACATTGTCCATCTTACACAGTAAATTATTTCTTCTGTGCCAAAAATGCATTATATAATTACGCTTTATCCACCAAAGACATGTTATTTAATTATTTTGGATTTCCCCCATTAATACCCCTTCACTTAACACACCCTATACTAGAAGTTCTTATCCAGAAACAACTGTGTGAAATATTCAATACATATATCTCGCTGAGAAAGTAACATTATGTGACCGGAAACATTATCAATGGCCTAAACAAAAATCGCAACAATAAACACTAACATTTGATGAAACAAAATATGTATAAACTTCAATAATATTGTCTACATACAAACATTAGTTTAAAGACCGAGTGTTCCACAAGAGGTGCTGTTTATATTGTGTATATTATGTGTCTAATGAAATGGAGATTACATGACGGATCATTTTCTAACCATTTGATGTAGATAAAAAGAAAAACAAAGTTAAGAACCCATGATCTAACCCATTCAATTGTTTTTCTCCATGATATTCTCACTTTAGAGCACTTCAATTATAATTCAATCTTTCTTCTCGGTGTATGATCTACAGTAGATATTTGACCTACATGCGCTTCTCGGTGTATGATCTACAGTAGATATTTGACCTACATGCGCTTCTCGGTGTATGATCTACAGTAGATATTTGACCTACATGCGCTTCTCGGTGTATGCTCTACAGTAGATATTTGACCTACATGCGCTTCTCGGTGTATGATCTACAGTAGATATTTGACCTACATGCGCTTCTCGGTGTATGATCTACAGTAGATATTTGACCTACATGCGCTTCTCGGTGTATGATCTACAGTAGATATTTGACCTACATGCGCTTCTCGGTGTATGATCTACAGTAGATATTTGACCTACATGCGCTTCTCGGTGTATGATCTACAGTAGATATTTGACCTACATGCGCTTGTCGGTGTATGATCTACAGTAGATATTTGACCTACATGCGCTTCTCGGTGTATGATCTACAGTAGATATTTGACCTACATGCGCTTCTCGGTGTATGATCTACAGTAGATATTTGACCTACATGCGCTTCTCATTCTCGGTGTATGATCTATAGTAGATATTTGACCTACATGCGCTTCTCGGTGTATGATCTACAGTAGATATTTGACCTACATGCGCTTCTCGGTGTATGATCTACAGTAGATATTTGACCTACATGCGCTTCTCATTCTCGGTGTATGATCTACAGTAGATATTTGACCTACATGCGCTTCTCGGTGTATGATCTACAGTAGATATTTGACCTACATGCGCTTCTCATTCTCGGGGTATGATCTACAGTAGATATTTGACCTACATGCGCTTCTCGGTGTATGATCTACAGTAGATATTTGACCTACATGCGCTTCTCATTCTCGGTGTATGATCTACAGTAGATATTTGACCTACATGCGCTTCTCATTCTCGGTGTATGATCTACAGTAGATATTTGACCTACATGCGCTTCTCATTCTCGGTGTATGATCTACAGTAGATATTTGACCTACATGCGCTTCTCATTCTCGGTGTATGATCTACAGTAGATATTTGACCTACATGCGCTTCTCGGTGTATGATCTACAGTAGATATTTTACCTACATGCGCTTCTCGGTGTATGATCTACAGTAGATATTTGACCTACATGCGCTTCTCGGTGTATGATCTACAGTAGATATTTGACCTACATGCGCTTCTCATTCTCGGTGTATGATCTACAGTAGATATTTGACCTACATGCGCTTCTCGTGTATGATCTACAGTAGATATTTGACCTACATGCGCTTCTCGGTGTATGATCTACAGTAGATATTTGACCTACATGCGCTTCTCATTCTCGGTGTATGATCTACAGTAGATATTTGACCTACATGCGCTTCTCGGTGTATGATCTACAGTAGATATTTGACCTACATGCGCTTCTCATTCTCGGGGTATGATCTACAGTAGATATTTGACCTACATGCGCTTCTCGGTGTATGATCTACAGTAGATATTTGACCTACATGCGCTCCTCATTCTCGGTGTATGATCTACAGTAGATATTTGACCTACATGCGCTTCTCATTCTCGGTGTATGATCTACAGTAGATATTTGACCTACATGCGCTTCTCATTCTCGGTGTATGATCTACAGTAGATATATTTGACCTACATGCGCTTCTCATTCTCGGTGTATGATCTACAGTAGATATTTGACCTACATGCGCTTCTCATTCTCGGTGTATGATCTACAGTAGATATTTTACCTACATGCGCTTCTCGGTGTATGATCTACAGTAGATATTTTACCTACATGCGCTTCTCGGTGTATGATCTACAGTAGATATTTGACCTACATGCGCTTCTCATTCTCGGTGTATGATCTACAGTAGATATTTGACCTACATGCGCTTCTCGGTGTATGATCTACAGTAGATATTTGACCTACATGCGCTTCTCGGTGTATGCTCTACAGTAGATATTTGACCTACATGCGCTTCTCGGTGTATGATCTACAGTAGATATTTGACCTACATGCGCTTCTCGGTGTATGATCTACAGTAGATATTTGACCTACATGCGCTTCTCGGTGTATGATCTACAGTAGATATTTGACCTACATGCGCTTCTCATTTCCCCCCCTCCCTCCACTCACCCAGACCAACATTTTACGAAGACTGTTGTGTGTTATAATGTAGTGGGTGAGTGTTTGACCATGGATCGGGTTCCTAGATGAGGTACAGTATAGTACAGTATATCAAAGACCTGTACCACCATCACCTCACTATAATGTAGTGGGTGAGTGTTTGACCATGGATCGGGTTCCTAGATGAGGTACAGTATAGTACAGTATATCATAGACCTGTACCACCATCACCTCACTATAATGTAGTAGGTGAGTGTTTGACCATGGATCGGGTTCCTAGATGAGGTACAGTATAGTACAGTATATCAAAGACCTGTACCACCATCACCTCACTATAATGTTGTGGGTGAGTGTTTGACCATGGATCGGGTTCCTAGATGAGGTACAGTATAGTACAATATATCGAAGACCTGTACCACCATCACCTCACTATAATGTAGTGGGTGAGTGTTTGACCATGGATCGGGTTCCTAGATGAGGTACAGTATAGTACAGTATATCAAAGACCTATACCACCATCACCTCACTATAATGTAGTGGGTGAGTGTTTGACCATGGATCGGGTTTCTAGATGAGGTACAGTATAGTACAGTATATCAAAGACCTGTACCACCATCACCTCACTATAATGTAGTGGGTGAGTGTTTGACCATGGATCGGGTTCCTAGATGAGGTACAGTATAGTACAGTATATCAAAGACCTGTACCACCATCACCTCACTATAATGTAGTGGGTGAGTGTTTGACCATGGATCGGGTTCCTAGATGAGGTACAGTATAGTACAATATATCAAAGACCTGTACCACCATCACCTCACTATAATGTAGTGGGTGAGTGTTTGACCATGGATCAGGTTCCTAGATGAGGTACAGTATATCAAAGACCTGTACCACCATCACCTCACTATAATGTAGTGGGTGAGTGTTTGACCATGGATCGGGTTCCTAGATGAGGTACAGTATAGTACAGTATATCAAAGACCTGTACCACCATCACCTCACTATAATGTAGTGGGTGAGTGTTTGACCATGGATCGGGTTCCTGGATGAGGTACAGTATATCAAAGACCTGTACCACCATCACCTCACTATAATGTAGTGGGTGAGTGTTTGACCATGGATCGGGTTCCTAGATGAGGTACAGTATAGTACAGTATATCAAAGACCTGTACCACCATCACCTCACTATAATGTAGTGGGTGAGTGTTTGACCATGGATCGGGTTCCTGGATGAGGTACAGTATAGTACAGTATATCAAAGACCTGTACCACCATCACCTCAGTATAATGTAGTGGGTGAGTGTTTGACCATGGATCGGGTTCCTGGATGAGGTACTGTATAGTACAGTATGATAGTCCTGATGTGGCGGCGTCTACGCCGTGGGGCCACCTCCCGAGACTGCCAACCGCGGATGGCTGCCGACCCTCCACTGCCGAAGACAAAATCAACGACCAGTGGAGGAAAACCGGATGCCGGCCGCGGGAAGCAGTTTCGGGAGCCAAACCGTCACAACTATCCCCTGCCCCCTCCCTGGGGGCACGGGTCCTTGGAGCGGCTTCGGTCGCGCCGAGAGTTTCCACACCTCTCACACCACACAGTTTTTCCTACACCGAGAAATGACTCTCCGGCTGTCATTTCTCGAAGACTTCTTCTAGCCGGAGACATTGAGAGCAACTCAGGACCCACGTACACATACATATGTCCAACTTGCTCAAAACCCATCACTTCGAGTCGCCATACTAAGGGTTCAGTTCTCTGCAATTCATGCGGGAACTGGACCCACTTCACCTGCACAACACTTGCCTCCAAGAAACACTACACAAACACTTGGACCTGTTCCTCATGCCCCTCCCTCTCCCAGTCAAATCCCTCACCTAAAACCCGTCCACCTCTCCTCCCCAACCCACCTAACTTTCCCATATCATCCACTCCCCCCCCTAAAACCCGTCCACCTCACCTCCCTAACCCACCTAACCTTCCCATACCATCCACATCCTCAACTTAACACACCACACCCCATCCTAATCCATTCCAACCCCCATCTCCTGCTCCCCAATCCCCCCCCCCCCTCACCCATCCCCCCCCCCCCCCCCCCCCCCCCTCACCCCCACCCCCCCTTGTATCCCTTTGTACATTATCCTCGTGCAGCAGCACCCAACATACATCGTGCACATAACATTAAAATTCTTCAACTGAACATAGATGGCATCAACACAAAGAAACACGAACTCTCACACTTCATCAAACAACACAACATACACATTGCCATCTTACAAGAAATAAAACTCAGCACAACACAAAAAACACCCACATTTCATAATTTCACCACCATCAGACAAGACCGGGCTGTCGGCGGGGGCGGTGGACTCATCACCCTGGTACACAAAGAAATATCATACATAGTAACCAGTGTACAAACAAAATTCCTCCTCCCCCCAAATGATAACACAACAGAAATACAGTCAATTAAAATACGCACTGGCAACAACTCCAACATAACCATCATAAACACATACATCCCTCCCCAAACATCCCCTACAAAATCAAATGAATACAGACCACACTTACAACACATCACAAACACCCCACACACCCCACACATCATCCTGGGTGGTGACTTCAACGCCAAGACGTCGGCCTGGTTTGTCGACAACCCCGACACAGACAGAGGGCTGGTACTACAAAACCAAACCGATAACCTTATCATCCTTAACGACATCCATCAACATACCCATATTCCTCACCAAGCCCTCTATAACCCATCATCTCCAGACATCACCTTTTGCTCTCCAGAAGTCGCCCCCACAACATCCTGGAGGGTGGTCAGAACCTTTGGCTCTGACCACCTCCCGATCATTATCACCACCAAAACCAGACTCACCCCAGCTAGCCACAAACACACATACACCAATTATAAAAGAGCTAACTGGGAAGCATTCACAAATGAGACAGAACAACACTTCACAACTCTAAACAGTACACCCATCACTAACATCAACAATGCTGTACACATACTCAATAAAACTATCCAAAACGCTGACAAGAAACACATTCCAAGAGGTAACAGAAAAAGACACAACCCCAACTTCACACCAGAAATTCAAAACCTCATCAGACAACGCGACATACTGAAACACTCCCCAGCACCCCACACACAAGACACCACACAACAAATTCAAGCACTCAACACCCAAACTAACAACAAAATACAAGAACAACAAAAACTAAATTGGAATAACTTCCTACAAACACTTGATCACAAAACAAACCCCAAAAAAATCTACAAAACACTAAACAGCATCACACTTTCCAACAGCAACACAACACAATCACATGCTGCAATCACAACAACAGACTCTACTCCTTCATGTAAACAACAAGCAAACACTCTCATCAATCACTTCTCACATGTCAGCCACCTAAAACCTCACAAAGACGACCGACGTGTCATCCGACGTAAGAGACAATTCCCCACAGACCCTGACTATACACCCTTCACCAATCACCAGACAAAGCATATCATCAACAATCTCAAGCACTCACCCGCCTGTGGCCTAGACAACATAAGCAACATACACCTCAGACACCTGGGACCACAAGGCATACAAGCACTCACTAACATATCAAACTACAGCTATTCACACAACACAATACCAGACATTTGGAAGCATGGTATCATCATCACATTCCCCAAACCCAACAAAGACCCCACGCAACCCTCCTCCCACCGCCCCATCACACTCCTTTGCTCCCCCTCCAAAGTCATGGAACGCCTAGTATTACAACTAATTACACCTGACCTACCCCTAGCTCCAACACAACATGGCTTTAGGCCACTGCACTCCACAAACACTCTTCTCACAGACCTTACACAAAGAGCTTTCGACGGCATCAACTCAGCTAGACCACCACACAGATCACTATTAGCCACACTCGACATTAGTAAAGCCTTCGATGCCATCCCCCGCCACAACCTAACAAACAAAATCTACAACACAAACATGCACAACAACACAAAAAGGTGGCTGGCCAACTTCCTAGCAGGCAGATGTGCACACGTATCTTTTGCCGGTCAGTCATCTAAATCAGAAACTTTCCAAACGGAGTCCCACAAGGATCCGTCCTATCCCCCGCACTCTTCAATCTGTACATGCACGATATAACTACACCCAATACGCCCCAAATAAACTTAGCCTCCTATGCAGATGACATAACACTCACATGCACACACCATGACCCAAAAAGAGCAACAGATCTCCTTCAACCCTATCTCAACACACTACATGGCTGGTGCACTACAAACAGACTTAATCTAGCCCCAGCCAAATCCACCGCAACCCTGCTCACAAGTTGGACAGGAGAACACGAATACATCCCTCAACTCACCATAAACAACACACCCCTAACACATACACACACACCCAAAATCCTAGGAGTAACATATGATACTCATATGACATTCAAACAGCACACCACAAACATTAAAAAGAAACTGACACCCAGACTTAACGCCCTCAGGTCACTTGCTCACAAAAAATTTGGACACAACAAAGAAACTACCACCACAGTATATAAACAATACATAAGATCAGTGATGGAATACGCAAGCCCAGCCTGGGCTTCTAACCTAGCTGAAACACATCATAAGACTTTACAGACTATTCAAAGCCCTGAAGATCATTACAGGCTGCACAGCTACTGCACCCACAGATCACCTACATCAAGAAACCAAAATCCTCAAAGTCAAAGACCATCTGGACATGAGAGGCACTCAATTCCTGGCAGCAGCCTCCACGAACCAAGACCACCCACTAAACTACATGGCAACACACCCACAGACACCAAGAAATATCAAAACAACACCCAGCACACGGTATCACACACAATTATTGTCCTCTCTCCCTCCCTGCCCACCCCGAACCAACTTCCAGAAGCACATCCATACTCATATCTCTCACCGATCCATCCACTCACTCACAGACAACACGCAGCTGCATGCACGACCTCCCGAAATCCATCCTTCCGAATCCTCCCTTCCTCGCGAGGACAGAGTCCACCTGGCCAGGCTGAGATGCGGACACCATCCATCTCTCCTGAGCTATCAGAAGAGACTGGGTGACTCCGTTGTCGATTCCTGCCCGGGATGTAACACAGCACCCCATACCATTAAACACATCATAGAAGACTGCATTTCACACAACCACTTACGCCAACAACACAATCTACACTCAATGAGAGCTCTGTGGGAAAGCCCGATCGTGGCCATGGCCTTCCTCAGGGACTCAGGGCTGTTCGGCCAGGCAGCTTAGGGAACAAAAACAACAACAACAACAGTATATCAAAGACCTGTACCACCACCACTTCACTATAATGTAGTGGGTGAGTGTTTGACCATGGATCGGGTTCCTAGATGAGGTACAGTATAGTACAGTATATCAAAGACCTGTACTACCATCACCTCACTATAATGTAGTGGGTGAGTGTTTGACCATGGATCGGGTTCCTGGATGAGGTACAGTATAGTACAGTATATCAAAGACCTGTACCACAACCACCTCACTGTAATGTAGTGGGTGAGTGTTTGACCATGGATCGGGTTCCTGGATGAGGTACAGTATAGTACAGTATATCAAAGACCTGTACCACAACCACCTCACTGTAATGTAGTGGGTGAGTGTTTGACCATGGATCGGGTTCCTGGATGAGGTACAGTATAGTACAGTATATCAAAGACCTGTACCACCATCACCTCACTATAATGTAGTGGGTGAGTGTTTGACCATGGATCGGGTTCCTGGATGAGGTACAGTATAGTACAGTATACCAAAGACCTGTACCACCATCACCTCCCTCAATAATGCCAGGTTTTAACCATGGGATGTTACTTTAACATACGAACAGGTACATGTTTGCATTGTAACTATAATATTATTTTGGTATATATATATATATAGCTGTATATATATATTTTGTTTTCTTCCCTCTATGTGTTGAAGGCGAAACTGCCTGTAACAAGTGTGTCCATAAAAACTGAAAGAGTAATAGTTACCAAATTCAAGGTACGCTAGACTCAAAATGTCTGGAAACACGGAGCTTTAATTAAGCAGTTTAAGTCATAGGCTATGATGAAGGAATGATAGATTAAGGGAGAGTTTTCCAAAGCTTACTTGTTGAATACAAAAATACAAGAACATTGGTTCACTCTTGCATAGAGAGTTTAACAGAATAGGGGTGGGAGTGTGTTGAAAGGCTCCATCACGAAGGAGGTATACAACGAGAAAGTTCCGAAGAACACCGATTATTGTACTAGCGGTAGAAGAGTGAGAGAGATGCAACATGTAGAGAGAAATGTAAGGAATTACTACGAGGAAGTGAGGTGATGAGATGGAGTGATTTAGACTCTACCTTGAAACCTCCACACACATAGGAACAATACATGAAACATGGTGCACTGTGCCCCTATACAGAGCAAGAAGTTGTTCAGGGGTGAAGAACCCACACAGGCAGGTGAGCACACCTAATTTATGGGGAACTGGTTTAGCAAGTGTGGGAATATGATCTTTCAATAAAGGTCAGAAGAAAAAGAAACATCGAGTGAAAGAAGATGAATGGTTGATATGTGTAATGTTGAGGTATAAGGAAATAGTTAATAGCTCAGATGATTGGTGTGCTATGGCATCATCACTTGAGTTTGTAAGCGATTGCTTGCTGGGTCGTTGTGGAAAACTAGTTGAATAGTGCAAAGTTAAGTCATTAGCATATGAGTGGATAGTACTGGAGGTACAGTTGAGAAGGTCATTAATGAATGTTGGAAAGATAACTGGAGACATACCAAAATCCTGATGAATAGCGGAGTTGATAGGTTGAGAAAGTGAGCGATGGCCGTCCACAACCATAGCTATGCAAAGGCCTGAATGGAAATTAGAGACAAAGGCAAAGATGGAAGGATAGATAATATTGTGGAGTTTTAATTTGCTGGAGGAAGATAATGCTCTGCGTCACCCTCACCTTCATAATTATATTGTATCTGTGACCCCTAATTCATAGATGTCCCAAAACATGAAAGAGAGGATGACGCCGAATACATGTTTTCTTTCATAGCATTAACAGTATATCGGAATTTGGATTGATACACTCAAAATACCAACTCAACATGGAATAGTAATGATGGTGATGTATTATGATATGACAATATTTGAATGTATTGAAAGTTTTATATTGGAGTAGCTTGACATAATTATGGCTACACTGCTCGTGATCTGAGCTGCTCCCTGCATACACTCATTAATGCTCAGATGTTATAGATATGACTACTCTAGGTTGACGAAAATAGGTGATGCCTTCTATACAAACAACACTCCCTTAACCATAGTGTGTATCATGCTATCCCCTTGTGTCTTGATTAATAGAACGCTGGGACAAGATAGTGTTTTCCCTCACACAACTACAATGCTCTGAAAATGTGTATGTTCCTACATACCGGTAAAGTAGCTATGAATCTGGGTTCGACATATACGGATCGATTTTTTTGTTTTTCTATATTCCAACTACTCCCTCTCGGGCATAGGCTGATAGCCTTTACACTCTACCGCTTGGCACGGTGAGGCCCGTGAGGTCTTGCTCCAGCCTAGGGAGTGAGACATGCAAAGCTTCACGGCTCGAAGCAACTCCATCTCTGAAGCTGCTCCGCCTCTTGCTTCACAGTCATCCCCCACCCTCAGAACGCCACCTATTGAGCAATTAACTCACTATGCATTGCCCCCCTGTAGCATATTTTTGAATATGGGAAGATTCATACAATGCTATTTAATCAGGGAACAATGAGGGTATTTATTTGGCATTTCGGTGTGCTGTGGTAATGCACTGATACTAGGTACAGCACAAATTCCATCCCAATAATATCTTCCCATTGACATATTGGGATTCGAACCCGGGTCCATTGGATTACCAGTCCAGTGGCAAGACCACTTCGCCACATTTGTGTTGAAAACCTGATATACCCAAGTTCCCAAACAAAATCACTTATATACTCTGATTTTGTCCATCAATCCAAAATATTTTGCTTTAACAAAGCATCATTTTGTGTAAACACACTGAATCACAGAAAATATATCAACTTTAACCGACATGCGTATATTGTAAAAGGTACGAAAGTTTAAACTTTGGCGAGTCCGTTCAGGTCGTTAAAACGACAAACTAACTGTTTTGATTGTATAGTAAAACTTTCTATTCGTGATATAATGTAAGACTTTTAATATTTAGTTTTGTGAATTATTGACAAACATTTAATATTTGTTCAGCCATAATCGGTAACAAAAATGATTCATTGACTAAGATACAATTCTCACGAAGAACGTCTAACAGAGTTAGTTTAACAAAGCGCAAGCTAATTGGGGTATTTTATTCAAGTGTATAAAATTATTAAAGGTATTGACAATATGGATGTCAATAAATACTTCACAATTGATCACTCAAATTACACCAAAGGAAATTTTTCCAAGATAATTGGAAAGCCTTTTAACTCATATAAAGTGAAACATTTATATTATAATCGAGTGGTAAATTTCTGGAATGGACTACCATAAAGTGTCATTGAGTGTAGTATTGTTCATACTCTCAAAAATCGTCTATATAAATATCTCGCTCCTAAACCCCGATTAAATGTGTTTACAAGCGAATAACACTAGTAGTATGTACTGTCCTAAACTTTTCTGTTTACACATACTGTAGGATCTGTAAATAAACTACAATCAGTCTCGTAATGATCAATAGGTCTATTGTTGCTTGCTTTTCTTTGTACTCCTTTGTATTCATGTTTTTAGTCAAATATAAATTGCTTTGTATGTTATAGCGGACACCAAAATGTCATTGACATCTACTGATAAATGGTATCTGGTTTGATGGTGCGTGCGTGTTGGTGTTTATCAGTAAGCATGATTGTATGTCCATGCGTATGTGTAGGTATACGCAGGTATGCCTTCATTAGTGAACATGTGCGTGTATGCGTGTTTTTTTTTTTTTTTTTTTTTCCTATTAACAGTGTATGCGTTAAAAATTGTGTGGGGGAGAAAGGTGAAGGAAGGGAGGAGCTTCACCTTGGGTTATAAATCCGGGTTGGTTTAAATTACATGGTAGGGAATATAGTAAGTCGATAGCAACTAATATACTGCAGTGCATATGATGACACTTGATAACAACTTAATATTAGGAAATATTGACTTTTTTCTTTGACATGGACCTTTGAGTTTGACCTTTTAAAAACAAATATCAAATATTTTTGTTATACCATTGCATTGATTAAATGGATTTACCTGACAAAGCACTTGCCATTAGTATAGAAATTACTACTAAAATTGTATATTGATTTTTTACCATGAACTTTGACCTTACACTTTACCAAATGTATCTAAACCCTGTTCAATGTAATAACAATATAAGCAGCAACTTGTGCAGTGAATATGGTGAAGTTTAGAAACAACATAAAATAAACAATATGGAATATTGAGTTTTCTTTGACGTTGATCTTTGACTTTGACTATCTATCTACCTATCTATTGCCTGATGCTGTGATCCCCGAAGGGGTGGCCACGAACGAAACGCCCCATTCACATCTGTCCCCAGTCAGTCGACGCCCCTTCTCCCTGCCAGCACCGCCTTCATCCATATACTTTTTCACTCCATCCTTCCACCTCTCTTCGGTTTACATCTCCCTCTCTGTCCTTCCACCTTGTTCCCGTACATCCTCTTAGTCATTCTTTCGCTTCCCATAGGTTCCATTTGGGCGAACCATCTCGATGTGTTCCTTTTCACACTTTCCAGCATATCTACCTCCACACCACACCTCATTCTTACTTCCTCATTCGTCTGTCTATCCATCCATGTACCTCTGCACGCACTTCTCAAGTAACTCATTTCCACCCCTTTCACTCTTGGTATGAGTTTCTCTACCAACGTCCATACTTCGCTTCTGTAAGTCAGTGTCGGGATTACCACACTGTCATGCAAGGACTTCTTCACTTCCACACTGACTACCCTATTTCTTGTTACTGCTTTCAGTGTTCCTACAAATCTCTTCCCCCTGTTGCACCCTCTCCCGCATTTCTTCATCTATACTCCCATCTTTACTCAACACACTGCCCAAATACTTAAATGAGCTGACAATCTCCATAGCCTGACCGTTCAACTTCGCCTCACACTCTGTGGCTTCACCCCTTTCGAAGACCATAACCTTGCTCTTCCCGCATTTACCTTCAGACTCCGTTTTTCGCACACTGTTCCAAACATATTTACCAGACTCTGCAACTCCCATTCATTATCTCTCATCAGAACTGTATCATCAGCACACAGCAGGACAGGTAGCTTCCACTCGTTTCCCTCCCTTATCAGCGATACACCAACATCCACTGCTCTTCCTTGTATTTCTTTCATGACTCCATCCATATACAATATACAGTAAACAACCACAGGGACATCACACACCCCTGTTTCAACCGAACATTCAGATCAAAGAACTCTTTCTGCTCATTCTCCATACGTACTGCCACCTTTGCACCCTCATACATGCTCTATACTGCTTTCAGCAACTTGCCATCTACTCCTTATATTTTAAGTACTTTCCACAAGTCCATAAAGGCAACATACAGCTTTTGTTGCTTCTCCAGATATTTCTCCACAACACATTTCAGGGTAAAACTTTGATCTACACATCCTCTTCCCTTTCTAAAACCGCCCTGCTCATCACATATCCATTTCTCCGTTCTCGCTCTCACTCTCTCAATCACTACCCTACTGTACACCTTCCCTACTACGCTTAGAAGATATATTCCTCGGTGGTTACCACACACTCCTCTTTCCCCTTACATAGGGGGACTATTATGCCTGTCTTCCAGTCATCAGGTGCACTCCCCTTCTCCCAAACTAGTTTGCACATTTTCCACAATCTCACCACCATACATCAGCATTTCCCCAAACACTCCATCTATTCCAGGTGCTTACCCCAACTTCACTCTTTTCATGGCTTCACACTCTTCTAACCTCCTGATCCACCACTTCTCTTCTTCTTCCTCGCATACCACATCCAACTATGTTTGCTGGCGCTTCATTCCTCACATTCAGCAATTTGTTGAAGTACTCCCTCCATCTTTCGACTCTCTCTTGCTTTTTAACTGGCCCTCTCCCATTCTTATCTTTCACACCCTTACTGTTTCGTTTGCTACCTTCCCTAACTTTCCAGACTTCTTTCCTGAACAGTTTCTTACACTCCCTCCATTTTACACTCAGATTCCTTCCAAATTCCTTATCTACTTTTCTTTTACTTTCCTTCACATACTACTCTGTTCACCACTCTTTTTTTCCAAGTACCTCGCTCGTTTGTATCTCTCCAAATCTTCATTCCCTCTGCTACCCAACCACTCTCTCTACACTTTCTTGTCTTCCACAGCTATTTTTACCTCTTCTGTCCAAGATGCTGTACCCTTCACTCCCCTCCCTCTTCTCCTTACTCCACATACCTCCTCACATGCTGCACAGGATCTCTTCCCTAAACACTTTGATATTATAATTATATAACTTATATCGTTCAAAAAGAAACAAAATACGGACCTCTCGACCACCACCACTCCTGCAACATCATCTGAGGCCCTCACCAAACCCGAGGGTTCTCTTCTACAGGAGAATGGAAAGGCTGAGGCAGGAGGAGGAGCTCTCAAGATGGTTGAGTGATGCTGATATTGGGGACTTGGGTATATCCACCGAAGGACCCACACAGAGCTCTGTGTGCCCTCCTCCCGCCCGAGTCCCCGGAACACCATCAGTGGACCTCACCTTCAACGGAAAACCTCTTCTTTCACCTCAGTGGCAGACCATCACTAGTCCAGCAAGAACACCGCTGCATAGAACTCACCAGAACATAGCCAGTCAAGAGACAACACCACTGACTTGTCTCCACCACCCACCATAACCTGGGACTGGCAGAACACCTGGGGGATCCTCACGAACACCATGGGCCCTCCTGAACATCGCCAGAGCTCCCGAATACCACCAGCGAAACAAATCAACAGAATTCGGCTCAACACCACTGCCAAAAAACCATCATCAACTATCATCCTTCATGGCGGGTGCTCAACCCCGAAGGGGGTTGAAATAGGGGAGCCGCCAAAGGCGGCTTTCTAGTGCCTTTCCTAGCTGATGCTGAGAGGATTGGGTTCTAGTCATGTGGTAATGGGCTGGTCTATCAGAGTGAGAACTGAGCGATCTCTGCTATACCCATAGCTTACTCTGACTGTTCCTTTTACTTATATATTTTCTAGATCTTAACTGACGGCGTCTCTCCCGTGGATTGACCTCCCAATCTGCCAACCCAGAGGTTGGTAGTTTGGAAGCCAAAGCGTCACCTTTTCCCTTTGCCCCTCAACTTTCTCTTCATAATTGCTGAGGGCCACAGGGCCCTGGGTGGGGCTTTGGTTTCCCGGGTGTTTCCGCACCCTCCTCAGCTCCCCGCCATGGAGTAGCTTCGGTCACCCAGGCTTTATTGTGGTAGGCAGGGAGGGTTCTGTTGGGGTGCTCAGTTATGGCCTTGGCCTTGCTCGGGGTCTTGGAGCTGTTCGGCCAGGCAGCCTGAGGAAAAACAACAACAGCAACTATCATCCCTTCATCAACATCAATGATCCTGGCCAAACATCGCCTGGAACATAAGAATGAAAATTATTAGACAACAAAATTATATACGCATCCTTATCCCCAACTCTTAAATAAAACAAACAAATAATAAAGTCAAACCTAACAATAGCAAGGTGGTTTGCCCGCCTACTTTAAATGTAATACTTTCCTTCATCTTTCCTCCGTTTCCCCCCTCTATCCCCCCCCCCCCCCTCCCCCACAAACCTCTGCCATCCTCTCTTAGACCCTCCTTGGGTAAATATCGCATCTATTATACGAATGTCCCTCTACTGATTGTGACGAAATTTGTGATAACTATATAAAAATACCCTGGAACCGAAAACCTGCTGCAGGACTTCGGGAAGGATGACCAAACCATCGTAAGTATATAGTTAGACTATACTATCCTGCAAAGGTGTGAATAATATCGAGGTGTGGTGTGTGGCATATCCGAGACTGACTTTCACAAGTGGGTAGACAATGATGTGTGGTGATTGGAACGGAGAGTATGAGCAATTGCGTTTGTGCGTGTTCGGCTGTTGTAATTTTACCGTGCCGAACGTGGTTTAATTTACCGAGCTTGAAATGTTATTTTGCTTTAGAATTTTACCGAAAATGTACTTCAATTCGGGATTTTGCTCCAAGATGATTTTGCTTAATCGGAATGTTTGTTGAAAAGAACCTCATTTTAGGCAATCGTTTTTCACCACCATATACTATTACTACTTTGTCCCACCTCAGTTTTCTGTACTCAAGACCTTCTCACACACAACACACCATAAATTTTACAGTTCATAATTGACCTAATCATTTAATTGGAAATTGTGAATCATGAACATCTCTTGTCAATTTTGATTCAATACTGGATGCAATTAAAGTTAAATTCACGATTTAATTATTGTAGGAAATAGTGTGTTTGTTATTGATATATTCAGGCAGGGAGAATTACTATGGATGCTTGCTGGAAAAGTATTGTCCTGACATACAATGACCCCTCACATTGATAGTAGTTTGAAGTATTATTGAGAGACTCCATGATATGGTGTATTGCTGCAATTAGATGGTTACAGTTAGTTTTGTATTGCTTGGGTTGACATGATTGATGAACACACAAACACACACATACATGACTTGTATTTATTTTGATTTCAGCTTCATTTAGTCGATTTTGTGAAGATTAGGAAGGATATAAGGTAGGTAAATGTCATCATTTGAGATAGTTTGTAGCCTTTCAATGGGTAGACATCCTTCCTAAAGTGAAAACATTCTTCAAATATTTGCCAGAATATTGTTGGTTAATATACAGGAGACGCAACAATATAGGTAGCACATTTGTAATGGTAGTTTTGGGTTCCTATCATCATATGCTTCATTTCTATATACTTTTTATCCCCGGGAAAAGAAAAAAAAAATCTTGGGATTTTTCATTTTTTTTCTTGGGATTTTTTGTTTTGGTCATTAACCTAACGAAAAAACCTAACCTAACCTAATAGCCCACAAATGAATTTAGGTTAGGTTAAGTTAGGTTTTTTGGTTAGGTTAATAACAAAAATAAAAAAAAAATCCAAGAAAACAAATAAAAAACCCAAGATTTTTTGTTTTTTCCCGGGGATAAAAAGTATATAAAAATGAAAGGTTAATATACAGGAGACGCAACAACGTGTTTTTCAGGTATTTTTTTTTTTTGGTATTTTGATTTTGTTTTTGGTGTTTTAGTCGAATCTAGTGATGAAATTGAATGGGAATTAAGCATTTACCCATTATCCATCAATCTAAAGACACACCCCCCGATAGTGGGGAGGGCTATGAAGATCACGGAAATTGAGGGGTAAAAAGCGTATAGAACACTATAATACACATTTGTAACCCAAATTTGGCTCGGGTTTGTTAAATTTCCAGACCCATAAAACCCGACTTTTTGAAAACCCGAGCCAAGTTTTGACGAAACTTGGCTCGGATTTAACAAGTGAAACAATGAAAAAAACACAGTAACCTTGGTAAATTATTGGCTCGGGTTTTGTCAATTTCCAGACCCATAAAACCCGACTTTTTGAAAACCCGAGCCAAGTTTTGACGAAACTTGGCTCGGATTAAACTAATTTAAAAATGAAAATAACACAGTAACCTTATTAACATGATGGCTCAGGTTTTGTAAATTTCCATACCCATATAACCCGACATTTAGAAAACACGAGCCAAGTTTTGACGAAACTTGGCTCGGATTTTACTAATGTTCATGTTAAAATTACACAGTAACCCTAATAAAATCTTTGTTTGAGTTTTCATAAGGTTAACATTAGCCTAACCTAACGAAGTAAGAATGGGGTTAACATTAGCCTAACCTAACAACCTTACCTAACCTAACCTAGTAAGAATGGGGGTTAACATTAGCCTAACCTAACAACCTTACCTAACCTAACCTAGTAAGAATGGGGTTAACATTAGCCTAACCTAACAACCCAACCTAACCTAACCTAGTAAGAATGGAGTTAACATTAGCCTAACCTAACAACCCAACCTAACCTAACCTAGTAAGAATGGGGTTAACATTAGCCTAACCTAACAACCTTACCTAACCTAACCTAGTAAGAATGGGGTTAACATTAGCCTAACCTAACAACCTTACCTAACCTAACCTAGTAAGAATGGGGTTAACATTAGCCTAACTTAACAACCTTACCTAACCTAACCTAGTAAGAATGGGGTTAACATTAGCCTAACCTAACAACCTTACCTAACCTAACCTAGTAAGAATGGGGTTAACAATAGCCTAACCTAACAACCTTACCAAACCTAACCTAGTAAGAATGGGGTTAACATTAGCCTAACCTAACAACCTAACCTAACCTAGTATTATTGGTGGGGGCTGCCGCCCCCACACCCCCGCTGGTTGGGTATTGGTTGAAAAACTTATGTTTTACAGTAGGCCTATGTATTTTATTTTATTTTTGTTCTCCCTTATAATACATTTCAGCTCTTAATGACATATATAGCAATGATGTATAGCCTATGCTCTACCGGACCTATTAGGCCTAAAAAGATCGATGGGCTAACTGTCGGTCCAAAACATCAGTATAACCAACTAGCCCTTGCATGCCAGTTTAATCCAATGCGAAAATTGTTTTTACTTTGTTACTTTTGCGATGACCCATTAAGATTCCCCAGCTACCTGTGTTCCAGGTCCTTTATTTTGTCCACCTATGCTACTAAGAATGGGGTTAACATTAGCTTAAGTGGGGGCTGATGGCCCCCCCGCTCAGCCGCCTGACCGGCAAGCAACCAACTAACCTTAACCCTTTACCGGGCACTCATAGATATACTTATATTATCGATTTTTTTACCCTAGACCATGAAAGTAGACAATTTTCTAAGACATATTTACTTTTGATTTTGTTTTCAAAAAATGTTGATTTTGAGGTTGCAAATTGAAATTTGTGAAGCGACTCTATAATTATGGTCACTTGCCGGTCTATGGTCATAAAATTTCAGAAAGTGGCAATATTGAAAACAATAAATATGGATAAATAAACACTCTACATGACAGTAAAATCATTGTTTTATTTAAACAAATTATCAAAAATATATTAGAATGAAAATACCTTACATTATAGTAGTGTGTTGACCAAGTACTTTTGTACCCGGATTTCCCACCTCTTTTCAACATTCCTTGCCTCTTGAACCTAGGCAACACGTGTGTGGTAGTCCTTGAAGCAGTTCCTGTTGGCGTTGAGACACAGGTGTACCTTGCACACCTGGCAGAGTACATTAGACCGGATTATATTACCTTTCCAGCTACAGTGCTTGCAGGTCTGCCGGGTGACATACAGGGGGATGTGGAAGAGGGTCCTGTCAAACCGCACCATAGTGTCAGGCATTTGGCTGCGCTGACCACGGATAGGTTAGGGTAGGTCGATGGCGTTGTTGTCGGTGTTGGGGCTGGAGGTGTTGGGTTTGGAGGTGTTGGGGCTGCCAGGTGACGAGGACAAGGAGCTCCTCAGAGGCCGAGCGATCATGGACTTCTTGTTGCTGGTGCAACGGAACACCTGTATCCTGAAGTCCTTGAGGCACATTCCCTTTTCGCCTAGTGACCGGCAGTCCCGCCTGTAACACAGCCATGCATTGGTCAGGCAGAGGTCCACACAATAGGCAAAGAGCCTCATGTACCACCTCTTGGACTTCATGGGGGGTACGATACAGGTGCACCAGCATGTCACTCTTGTCGATGCCCCCCATGTTTGCATTGTAGCTCTTGATAACATTGGGGCAATCGACATCCTCCTTCTTCTTGGTGTCCTTGCTGTACCTCTTACACTTAGACACCGGCTCCAGCCCCAGGTCAGTGGACATCACAGTCACAGCCTTGTTGTCCTTCCACCTCAGAGCCAGGATGCCATCATCGGTAGTTAGGTAGTCATAAGTACCACGAGGGACAGCCTTCTTCTCCAATCTCCTTGGCCGACTTAACCCTTAATTAGCGGCTCACCACATAAGTAGAGTTAAATAAAGCTGGACTATGTGGCGGCGCTCGACATAACTCGAGTGGCAATTTCAGCACGTAATGTTGCTGAGAGAGAGAGACAAGTGGTGGCTGGAGAGTAGCGAGCGTATGACTGCTCCAGACCACCGCGGCGAACCTACTGACACGAATCTCACCTCCCTCCTACCTCTCTCACTCGCTATATAAGGAATTGTATGGGGAAAGTGCCTAATTACATGCTTTTTGCACTCGCGTTGCACGGTTATTGCAAGAAAACTAGCCATCATAAAAGGATCGTTATGGGGTCATTCGAAAGCTCTGTTTATGCCCTTTCAGGGATAGATACTTGTTTTACGTTCTGGGTCTTATTTAGGCATGAAAATGATCACGTAAACAGCCCTATTTTGGCTAAAAATACCCCGCTGGGCGGTACATATAAATAAACCGCATAGGCCGCTCTTAAGGTGTTAAGAGGAATGTTGCCGATCCTGTTGTCCCTCGCAGTCCCTGTGTACCTGATGTCTCTCGCCGGCAGGTACCTCACCAGCTCCAGACTCGTGAAGAAGTTGTCGGCAAAGATGGCTGTGGTACTGGATGAGGTCATGGTGCTAGCTAGAACCGACACAATCTGGCTGGTGGCTCCGAGGGCCTCTTGTTCTGGGGTTAGGGGGATACCGTGGAAAGGTAGAGTAGTCTTCCCCTGGTAGAGGACCATGTCGTGGATGAAACCATGCTCCGAGGCTCCGGAGAACAGTTTGAATCCCCACTTGTCAGGCTTGTTCTTGATGTACTGCCCGAGATTCCCTGCGGTCTTTCCCTTGTATCCCACCATGACCTCATCGATGGACTGCTTGGGTGTTTGAGGCTCACTCCTGAAGGCATCGGTCATGAAAGTGAAGAGGGGACGGACCTTGTAGAACCTGTCGATGGTGCCACCCAGCTGGGAGTTGTCATTGAAGTGGATGGTTCGGCGGAGTAGTCGGAAACGCTTCGATGACATGAGGTCGGTCACCTGAGGAACCCGAGTGTACATAGCCCAGTAGTCGTCCAGGGAGGGACACTCAACAATACCCATGTACAGTAGGATACTGATGAACACCATCATCTCTTCCTCAGTGGTCGAAAAAGTCGTGGCGATGTCCTTCTGGGTGGCATATAAGTTGGTCTGGTAGGTTATACATTTCATTACCTGTGGAGTTATGAATCGGGCAACATACTGGTGAGGAGCCTCGATGTACTGAGGAGGTTTGTGGTGATATGCGGGCAGGGGTTGGTTCTGGATGTCCACCTTCTTCCAGGTTGTGGGCCGTGCTTGGGACTTCTTACCCTTAGCCTTACCCTTGGATGCGTTAGCCTCTAGCGATACCTCCATAACCTCCTCCTCATCCTCCTCAAGCTCCTCTGGTACTTCCTCAAATGCAGGCCCGACACACTTCCTCTTGGGGTTCGGTTCATCCGACGCGTGAGGTGTGTTGACATCGTGGGGTGGTGGCAGCATGAAGTCCGGGTCAGCGACGTCGTCGTCATCCATGAATTCATCGTCGCTGATGTTAGGGTCGGCAGGCATCACAGTAGCCTCGCAGCGGCGGGCCCGCTTGTAGAAGAGTCCTGTCAGTGACTGAAAGAGAAATAATTTGTTAGAAATGTATCCAAAAAAGTCAATACATGAATAAAAAAAATTAAAAAAAAACAATATATAATATATACCAGTACATAAATTATATATATATATATATATATATATATATATATATATATATATTATGCATATATATAATAACAAATATCTTTAGTAATATCACAAAATGTATATATAATAATTATAATATAAATAAATAGTGTACAATATGTTCATTATAATGAACATTATTTTAATATAGAATTTGACCCAAAAATGTAATAATATATAAAGAAATTTGGTTAAAATATAAAAAAAACACACATAATTAATTATTCACTAATGAAAAACACATCAAAATATTGCATTGTTGTCACTGGAGCATGTATTAATGTGCTACACAACTTTACCCACAACCCATAATGAATTGTGGAAATTATATAAAAAGTTATATCTAATTATAAAAAACTATTAGTCAATAAAAAAATTACGATAGACGGGCCAAATGTCCATATATGGACATCTGAAAATTACGATAGACGGGCGTATGTCCATATGTGGACATACGATTTTTCACTCGTGGATTACATCAATTTCTATAACCCTCACGTAATTGACACCAATATCATTCGATAGCACATTTATTCTATTATACAATGTAGGGTTTCATCAACTTACCGGCATTATGTCGGGTGGTAGGGTCGTGGGCGTGGGAGCAACTTTGGGCGAAAGTGCGTCTCTGACAAAGGTTGGAGGAAGACTGAAGTTCCCTCGGCTCTGAGCGAATGGCGAGCTGGGGAAGCTCTGACGTCAGTGTCTTGGGTTGTGACGTGATGCATCCTGATTGGCTGGGAGGCGATTGCACCATGTTTCGACATCTGTGGGCGGCTGGGGGACGCCATCTTTGCCACCCGTTTAAGTTACCATATATGGTCACTTGCCCGGTAAAGGGTTAATGAGCCGAGGATGTAGTGAGTTGAGAGTCGTCGGGTTGAGTGGCTTGAGAGTGAGGGTAGTTGTGCGGGGAGTCGTCGGGTTGATTGGCTTGTGGCTGGGGTGGAGTGGCATAATTGTCGAGATCAAATAAAGTTGTGCAATTCTAGTGTTTGGAAGTCCAAATTGTCATTTCTGGACAACAGCAAACTGCAATCGTGGCAAGTGCTTGCCTTTATTGTCTATTACCAAAGTAAGTGCTTCGAGATACTTCAAACATCTGCACCCTCTTCGTAATTTGAAAATATCATTGCATAGGCCTACTAGACCTAGTGTCGAATTGTGTACTTTTTGTGTTGAGTTTTTGATGGAAAGGCAAGCTCAGATTCCCGGAAAAGACATAATTGTCGAAATTGATGAAACTCTAGTAGTGCGGCGAAATGTTTTTGTCGCCAGGGAAGTTATGCCTAAGCAGATGTTGGTAAGTTTTGTTGAGGCCTTGGCACATGGTACTATAAAGCATTCTCTCAATTTAGTGGACCCGGTAAATATGGCCATGGAACATACGCAGAACATCGAGCGGCTGTGGTTTGATGTAAAGCAGCATGTCAAGCGACCTGGGATGCGGAAGCACTTCCTCAAGCAGTACCTTGGTTGCTACTTATTTGCTATAAGGCTTAAAGAGAATGTTCTTTTCATCAATTTCTAGTGGAAACTGCATACACTGTACAAGGCACTGTCAACTCACACTGTCCCTTCCTCACCACCCTGTACACATCCTCAAACTGACCGGGTTGAAGATCCTGGACCTGCGTATCCAAGCCTGGCATCACCTGATTGGTCGATAGACATCACATGTCAGTGGGCTACATCGTAATTGGTAGGCCTGAGATTATATAGTTGACACCAGATGTCTCCGTTGTTGAGTGGGAAATATGAAAATAGCTCTTGCAGTGGGCAAAACAGAAACACACTTTCAAAGGTCTATATGCATATAATAATGAGTTACTATAATATTTTCCTTGGAGTGACACGTACAGTATAATTATCAATGATGTTTAAATTATGTCCGTAATCACATGTCATTGACATTATTTCTTTACCTATAGGCCTATTATTGCGCGTCGTGCAGATTGACTTTAACATTAGCATAACCTAACAACATGACCTATAGTAAGAATGGAGTTAACATTAGCGTGGGTGGGGGCCACGGGCCGACACCCCCGCTGCTCGCCAAACAACCAACTAACCTTAGAAAGAAGCAGATGAAGTACTTGGTTGGGGGTCGTCTGGTTGAGTGGCTTCTGGCTCGGCTTGACTGGCTTGAGGCTGAGGGTCATCGAGATCAGGGTCATCCGGCTCAACAGGTGGTGGAGAAGGATGAGTGCGAGTTGATAGTGGCTTGTAGAGTGCAGCAGCTTGGACTAGAAATTGATGAAATGCAGAATCTCCATAAGCCTTAGCAAATAAGTAGCGACCGAGGTACTGGTTGAGGAAGTGCTTCCGCATCCCCGGTCGCTTCACATACTGCTTTACATCCAACCAGAGGCGCTCGATGTTCTGCGTATGTATGGCCTTATTTACCGGGTCCACAAAATTCAGAGAATGGTTTACAGTAGCATGTTTGTAGCCCTCCTGCTGAATAGTGTTGTATGCCCGCCACTGATCACTATATATTGTTGAACCCGGCAGTATATATTGATGGATTAATTGCAATAAGTTCTCTTTATTTCTTGGCTTTGGGTCCTCACAGTCGTCTAAAAGTGGCACAATGAAGATTTTTTGGGAGACACGTTCAATGCCTCCAAATAGCCAAGCTTGCTTAATTTCCCTGCCAACAAAGTATTTTCGCCGCACAATTAGTTTCATCTATCTCCACAATGATGTTTTTTCCCCCAATAGGAGGTTGCCGTTCCAGCCACGACTGTGTCACCTCCGCACAAAAACTACGCCAGTCGACACTAGTTGTTAATGATATTTTTAGATTACGAAGAGCGTGGCGATGTTTGAAGTCTTTCTCCAGGTAATACACAATAAAGGCAAGCACTTTCCACGGTTCGAGTTTGGTGTTGTCCAGAAATGACCCTTTGCAGTTTGTAATACTAAAATTACACCACTTTCTTTTTTTCGATTTTTTCCAGGGCAAATAGGTGTACGTGCACTTCCAATACCACCTAGGCCTCTCCTCGTCTTGCCTACAGTACTTTGTACACTGATTATTGCACTTAGGACAGGTTACAGTAAGTGGAAGGCAACCATGTGACGTGAAAATGTCAAAAGCTGCCTCATTATCTTTATAAACTGTTGCAAAAATGTTAATGGGCTCGTCCTCACACCTTGTACACAGGTCTCTCATCGTCAAACTAAGCGGGTTCAATCCTGGACGTCTCGGCCCAAGCATGGCCTGAGGTGATTGGTCGATAGACATTACGTGTCAGTGAACTGGATTATATTTACCATGAGAGCATTACTCTCACCAGCAGTATAGTTCATTGCATTCCCCACCAGATGTCTCAGTTGTTGACTGACAGTCACGCAAAAGAGGTCTCCCAGAAGAAGACGAAAAAGAAGAAGTGTAAACAAACCCTTAAAACGTAAATATCCATATAATATCTATTATGATAGTTTCCCGGGAATGACACCTACATAAAATATTTGGACAAAAAACGCTTAATCACATGCTATCGAGCTTAAATTTTTACCAATATTGTAGCGCCTCCTGTATATTGACCAAATGAAGCATATGATGATAGGAACCCAAAACTACCATTAGAAATTTGCTACCTATATTGTTGCGTCTCCTGTATATTGACCATATTGTTACAACCCGAATGTTATGAGTTTTAATTAGGCCTGGTAAGCACTACGGGTATGGTAACTCCCAAATTGTTACTAAACTGAATAGATTAGAAGTGAATTAAGTGAGGAGAGTAATAGTCTGCTTAACAGACTTATGCCAAGACTCGGTAGTCTATTTTAGAGATGGTAGTTATAGCTTATATAACAGTTTATTTATGTAAGTTATTATATCATAAGCCACTTTGATCTTATAAACTTGAACACACCACTAACCTCTTTGTACCAAACTAATGCACATAATATTATGGTTAAGAAAAAAACAAGATAATTTTAATATATATATATATATATATATATATATATATATATATATATAATTAATTATAAAAGAAATTAGTTTATATTAAATACAGAATTGCAAGTAACTAGATTAAAAAGGAAAATAATATATTTATATGAATATTAATATATAAATTATAATAAGTTATCTCTATGAACAAACAAACAAAATAAAAGGAAAAAAGAAAAGAACCTTATATACTAATGTAAACTAATGACACACGTAATAATAGGAATCAGGCTATGACAGACAAGACACTACTCCCTGGTTATCAGCACAGCTAGCGGTATTTAGTAGCACACAATACAGGATAACACCTCCACACAAATCTCCAGGAGCCGATATATCCAAGACGCTGGTTGAGTATATACTGATTGCATAATTATGAATTCAAGAGGAATTACAACACCCTCCGTCACAGCCTGAACCCCTTATACACGTACAGAAAGGTAACTAGAAAACAGAAGATTGGCAAGTACAGCACCATCTATTATTAAGAACATTAAATAATATACAAAATGAATCAATTGACGCACTCAACTGAGAGGTCATAGTCGACCCTGGCTGGTACAACAAAACAACTCAGAGTGCCGAGCTATAGAGAGTCGAAAGGGGTCGAGCACAGCAGAAACTCTCGAAGCTTCACAGTGGCGAGGCATGTGACAATATAATGAAAAGGACGTCACCGGTACTGAATGTGTTAAGACTGGATGTGTATCAATTTATATGATAGTATCTCCATAATGTGTTAATGGTGCACGGAATCGTCCCCCGGCTCGGTGTAGAGAGCCGATTTTACAACATAGCCACCAGCACAAATCGTTGTCTAGCAAACCTCTGCAGGAAGGAGAACGTGGGATTCGTCGACACCTGGGACAATTTCTACTACGATGACTATTTGTTTTCGGATGATGGAGTTCATCTGAACCAGGTGGGAGCAGCGCGTTTTGGGCGTCTTCTCAACGATGCGGTGAAGGATTTTCGGAGAAGAAATCGACTCAGCACAGGACAACCAGGAAGGAGGACCGAAGACAGCGAGGACGGCAATCTACAAAGGAATTAAATACTAATCCGTCAAGAACCGCGAATTTGGATAAAGCTCCACCAACACGACCCAAATTCAAAACCGTCAGGGATAACGACCGAGGACCGAGGACAGCCATGAATGTAAATGTAGATCCGACCAGAACCAAAAATTCGATGAAAGAACGATCTGCGAGTTCTAAAACCGCAACTTTAAAGGTTTTCTATGCAAACGCTCGTAGCATACGCAATAAATTTTCAGATTTAGAGGAACTAGTGTTTACAGAAAATTATGATGTGATTGGCATAACAGAATCTTGGCTCAATACACAAGATAGAGACTTTTTAGCAGAGTATTCACTTCCCGGTTATGTAATGTTTGAGAACAGCCGAATAAATAAAAATGGAGGTGGCGTTTTATTTTATATCAAAGAAAGTCTTAACCCGACCCTCGTGTCAAAACCTCAAATTGTGAACGTCGACACATCTTTTGTGCTAATAAAAAATAATAAAGGTACAAAAATAATACTTGCGTTAATATACAGACCTCCAGCTCAATCAGTGCAAACTGACCGAGAAATTTACGAACAAATTGCAGATGTAAGTAACTCACAAGATACCGTAATTTTTGGCGACTTTAATTTACCTGTGACCAAGTGGGGCGATACTCTTACTTCACACTCCGGACATGACTTGTATACGAACTTGCAAGAGAGTTCGCTTTATCAATTTGTTCGAATGCCGACCCGTGGTAATAACGTTCTTGACATTGTACTTGCAACAAAAGAAGAATTGATAGAGAATTTGAATGTTGGTGATGAATTCAGTAACAGCGACCATCGTACGATAACTTTCACTTTAAAGTTTACTAGTAACGAACCAAATAGTAGCATCGAAAAAGTCCCTAATTTCAAGAAAGCAAACTTCCATAAACTTAGAGCTATGTTTAAAGAAACTGACTGGAGCTTTTTAATTAACAATAACGACATAAATACATCTTGGAAGTTATTCGAAACCACTTACCTAAAAGCAGTGCAAGACTGCATACCATCGAAAATACGGCGTCCAGGCCATAATAATAAGCCCAAATGGTGGAATAAAGATATTTCAAACTGCCTGCTTGCTAAAAAATGTGCTAATGATAGATTAAAATCCTCACAAAATGACGAAGAACGGGTGAAATTTGTAGAGCTACGACGCAAAGCCAAAAAGTTAATTAAGCAAAGTAAAAAGACCTTAGAGTTACATATTGCGAATCAAAGTAAAACAAACCCGAAAGAATTCTATAGTTATATCAGAAAGAAAAAAGTAGTTACTTCAACTGTTGGACCGTTAGTCGATGAAAAAGGAGAATACACCAAAGACGAAGTACAAATGAGTAATGCCCTCAATACCTTCTTTGCATCAGTTTTTACAACAGAAGACCTCAGTGATATCCCTACACCATCGCCGATTCAGATTGATAATTCAGATGTTCTAAGCAATATCACCGTTACAGAGAGAGAAGTATTGAATTGTTTAGATAAACTCAAGGTAAATAAAACGCCAGGACCTGATACAATCTCGCCTAGAGTTCTAAAGGAAGCTAAGAATGAGCTCTCCAAACCACTGACATTACTATTCAATAAATCCTTGCAGTCTGGAACTATGCCTGATCAGTGGAAGCTAGCCAACGTAACACCGATATTAAAAAAAGGCAGCAAATCCCTACCCAGTAACTATCGTCCAATTAGCTTAACCTCAGTTGTATGTAAAATGCTAGAAACGGTCATACGAGACAGACTCGTAAATCACTTGGAGGAAAATAACATACTTAAAGATACTCAACACGGCTTTCGTAAAAAACGTTCCTGTTTAACAAACCTCTTAGACTTCTTCCACGATATCCTCAACCTCTACGATGAGAGTAAAGCTGTAGATATTATATACCTTGATTTTCAAAAGGCCTTTGACAAAGTTCCCCACAAACGTTTACTGCTAAAACTAAAAGCGCATGGAATACAAGACGGTGTGTTGAAATGGATAGAAAATTGGCTCAGCAACAGAAAGCAAAGGGTAGTCATAAACGGTAAGGCATCTAAATGGACCAATGTAAGTAGCGGGGTACCCCAGGGATCGGTACTAGGACCAATTCTCTTTCTAATTTACATCAACGACATAGACGAGGGTCTCACCTGCACAATCTCAAAATTTGCTGACGATACAAAAATTGCAAATAGCGTACTCTCAAAAGAACAAGTTGACGATATGCAACACAATCTAGATAAATTGTCATGTTGGGCCCAAATTTGGCAAATGAGTTTCAATGCGGATAAATGTAAAGTACTACATGTCGGATACCTAAATGAGAAAGCAAACTATTCGATGAATGGCACTCAGCTTAAGAATGTAAACAGAGAAACTGATCTGGGAGTAACAATATCGAGTAACCTAAAACCGAGTCAACAATGTTCAGAAGTTGTTAAGAAGGCAAACAAAATAATTGGCTTTATAGGCAGGTCATTTGAGCATAAATCCAAAGAAGTTATCCTAACCCTTTACAATTCCTTAGTCCGCCCTCTTCTGGAATACTGCGTTCAATCCTGGTGCCCTTATTACCAAAAAGATATAAACAAGCTAGAACGAGTTCAACGTAGAGTTACCAAAATGATACCTAGCCTAAAGAACAAACCATACGAAGAGCGTCTTAGAGAATTAAATCTATTTCCTTTAACCCAGCGCAGATTAAGAGGTGACTTAATTCAAGTGTTCAAAATCATCAAAGGCATCGACAATATGAACTGTAGTAAGTACTTCACTATCGACCAATCTAATTACACGCGGGGAAACGGTTGCAAAATTATTGGTAAATCTTTTAACTCGCACGAATCTAAGAATTTCTTCTTCAATCGAGTTGTCAACTTGTGGAATGGGCTTCCCCGAGACGTTATAGACTGCAGCACCGTTGATTCATTTAAATTCCGCCTAGACAAATATCTCGCATCAAACCCGCGACTGACTGCGTTTGTAAATGAATAACTTTATCCTCCCCTCAGTTACTAACCCATATGTCCCCTACTAACTTCCTAGTCCTGCCACGTTAGTGGCAGGGCAGTAGTTCCCTTTCCAATGTTCCGTTACCCACTCTAAACCACTGTTTGGACACTTGATCCTCAGTGTTTTGGAGGACAAGCAACCTAGAAGGGTCACTAGATCTGTTGTTGCTTGATTTCCTTTATACTCCTTTGTACTCCTTTGTACTTTGTACACTGTATACATGTTAAGCTTGTCTGTTCGAGCAGCAACTCAGGTTTGTCGAACCTCGCCCACCCTCACCTTCCAATCTACACACCGCCACCAGAAATACTCTACCATTAATAATAATTATTCACACTATTTTTTGTCTGGACCCTCTTCTCCCTCATGTTTAGCCACATTAATTATGAGATATCAATACGTTCACTCCAATAGTTTGGCGATTTTAAGACATGTTGACCCATTGTATGTCAATACTAAGACATTTTGTACCATTAATTGTCGATTTTGCCCTGCCTAGTAATAGCCAGTCTGTATTTTTGAAGGTACTGGCCATCGTCCGGAAATGCTTTCTACCGAATAATTGTTTATATGTACTTCGAAGGAGGTTTTGATTTTTTTTTTTTTTTTTTTTTTTTTTAACCTTGATATACTGTAGGTCTAGGTCTCTTGGAAAATAAGTAAAACTAAAGTTTTAAATCTATTCTTGCATCCAAATTTCTTAAGCATTTTTCTTTTCATAATCTACTCTCAGATCGCCAGTATGGCTTCCTTAACCCTGGTGCACTATCAAGGGTGCATTTGGGCAACCAACGCATGCGCAAAAACGATTATTTTCATGCCACTCAGCCCTGGCGGGCAATATCTTGGTTCTCGGACTGAGCCAGGGCAGTCTGAGGCATGCCTCGATGGTGAGTAGACCTACGCCGCTCCAGCTCCAGCTCAGCAAGTTTTCCGGTTGCATTGTTACAACCCCGATAGGAAGTAATTACCTTTTGTGTTTATGCAATACTTGCATATTTAGGCAGATTGTGAGCCATATATAGTAACTAGGTCTATGATATTTCGACCGTATATGCATGTAAGCCTAATCTAACAGGATCGGCCATATTGGTTTGGGTAGGGTAGGCCTATGCTGGACTAGAGGCTCTGAAACCTGATAGGAAATATTTCCAATTTTGCAAAACTTTCACATTTGATGCTGGCATTTGAATATATTGTGGCTATATATATTTTGTTAATTAAATATGATAGAATACCTTACTTTTGCCTTAAACCTGAGAGTATACTAAGGAATGATAGATTAATGTTGTGTAGGAAGGATAATGAAAAATACCAAATGGTTATGGAGATATGGATTTTTAAAGTGGCAGTAGCAAATGTGCAACAGGGATAGATGAATATCTCACTTTTGGAGCGATAGTGATCCAGGGTTAAGGGTCGCTCTACTGGTGATCTTCTCTTACAAACTCTTGGTCATCCTCCTTTCGGAACTTCGGTGAGACCTTTTCTATTGCGCTAGACATATCGAAGGCCTTCGATAGAGTCTGGCACAAATCTTTAATTTCTAAACTACCCTCCATCGGTTTCTATCCCGTGGACTGTGGAGAGGTGGAGGGATTAGGAGGAGAGGTGGGCTGGAGGGGTAGGAGAGTTAAAGGTGCGGAAAAGATAGGTATGGTCGTGGCGAGATGGAAACGTGATGGTTGAAGAGTGGGGGAGAGAGATAATAAAAGTGTCGTCCAGATGATCTTCAACACAACGAATCTAACTGTGAGTATCCTCCCCTCAGGCAGTTACCGTACATATATCAGAGAGAGAGAGAGAGGTGGTGTCATGCATTGACTATCTCTGACGCAAGACGATTATTACTGTTATGGTAGACAAAGCACCTAGCATAAAATTTTAGTTCCTGTTTGAGATAATGAGAGTGCGAGGAAGGGTTGGAGGGAGGGAGGGATAAGATGTGAGTCAGGTCAACATTGTAGTAGTAATGGTGGTGGGTTTGTTCCTCATTGTTGTGTGGATTTATACTTCTAAAAGACCCAGCATTCTTCACTTAACAATTACAAGTAAGTACTACTCGCATTATTAGTTAATATTGAACTTCCTCACATGTTATTTACTCAAATGACATAAATTACAAGCAAATATTTAACTTTTATATTAATTCGTGTGTTGGTAAATGGAGACAGTGTTTTGATGGTGAAGTACTATCAATAGTACCAACAATTATCACTGTGTCTGAAATATATAGGATATCTTGTCTGGCAATGTCCTAAGCTGAAAGGATTTTTGGTCAAGATCCATGCATTGCTCCCAATGCCGGCAACTCCCTCCATTCCTCCCTGGTGATACTATAGTATGAGAGTGTGACCTTCTTGTACATTGGGTGCCATGTTGGTGCCGTAATTATCAAAACAACTGGGTCATAGTTTATGCTTGAACAGGTAGAATTTAGATACAAAGACCAACCAATATAATTATCCTGTACCCGTATTCCCGATTCATTATTATGGGTATGGACATACATGAGTGTAGAGAGAGGTAGAGAGAGGCTTATGACACTGTGGAACCAATATGGCGGAGGTTGGCCGATTATGTTTTCTATTCTCCATACTACTGTCCACTACCACTCCTTCATAGTCCCTTCAACTCCCCACACAACTCCCTACATTATTACGCTACACCTTACATTCAGCCAGATAATGATAATATAAACATACATCAAACTACGAGTATTCTTCCCGAGACCGGTGTGTGTGTGGGAATGTTTGATAGTTCAGTTGGTACAGCCATCTACATAAGTTCCGTTCTATTGTTATTAAATATTTCATTATGATGTAATCCTTTTCAATGTATACAGGGTATCATTAGACAGTTATATTCAGCTTAGGAAAGGCCTGCTGGTGTTAAAGAGATAATTGGCATAGTGTTTGCTTGTTAATTCTTAGAGTTACTTCCGAATCTCAATAACCTCACCTATTATATGCGAAAGTCAAACTATTATGAGGCCATCCTATAGACATGCAATCTTACTGACGGTGTTAATACAAGTTATAGAACAGAACTTAAAATGGTAACTGTACCATCATGTATGTAGGCTACACACACACACATGCACATGCACACACATACACACACACACACACACACATGTACACACACACACACACACACACACACACAGGACAGCAGCTTTCCAGTGAAACAGGAAATACAATGTTATTTAAAGCAGTTGCTCATTCGTCACTAAATATAAAGACAAAATGTAAGTGATAAAGCTATGGCCTCAACACAAGCGCCAACAAACTCTCTGGACTTCTTAACATGAATATAATATTATATATTGTTATTGGTTGCATACAAATATTTCCACTTTATTATCAATGCAAGAGCTAAGGAATAATTATACACACCGATAAACAAGCTCAAAACAATACCGATAATAAGGGACTTGTCGATATATTTGTGTTCCGACCATAACTCCAGGCAAGTGATGGTAGAAGCCTCATGGTTTACATCAAAATACTCAACAGAAGCCAGATGCTCCAAAATATCATAAGTTAAGGCGATTTAGAAGCATAATATGTCAATGAATAAATAGCTAATTCTTTGTTCACAACGTCATAACTTGCTCGTAAGTTATTTGACACAGTTATGACTTGGTTTTAAGGAGTACAAGTGCTAGAATTGCAATGTTGGCATCTACAGTAGGTTATGACTGTCAGAGTGAGATAGGGTGCCGTAAATGTTTAGAGTATCCGGCCCCAGATCTTTATGTTGTGGTAAAGACCAAAACAAACAGAGGGTCAGGAGAGTGAAGATACACGGGGCCTACCAATATTTGCTATGTACACTCTCCGGCATAAGTTAAGGCCTACGTTTTCGAACCTTCTATTTATTTTGTTTACGTAATATTCACACTTCGGAGGTGAATTGTGCAATTTAAGAGTTAATTTTAGTCCCGGATTTATGTCATTGAGTGTACGGCTGTTTGAAGACCAACAGACATCGATAGATTCCATAATAATTCCTACATAGATTTTATGTATATCTGCAGATTGTCCTTGGTGATTCCCAAATTAGGTTGGAACAATGGGCAAGCATCTGATAATGACATGTTGATAAGCATACGTGGTCATCAGAGCTCAATTACCAGGAAAATAAAAATCACTGGTTTATTGGAAGGTCTCATTATTGTGTTCCATTACTGAAATATATATGAATTATGTATCGCCTGCATAAGACAATAGCAGGAGGCTGACGATAGCCAACACCTTCTTCCGACACAAAATGATACACAGGTACACATGGAGAGGTAGAGTGGAGGGAGTGAGAGACAGTGGAACGAAACACGCTGATTGACTATGTATGTATGGATGAACGAATGAGGAAATAATTGTTAGGTGTTAGGGTATATAGAAGTATTGTGAGGGGGGGGGGGGGTTGTCAGACCATTATGTAGTAGTAGCTAAAGTTATGGTACAGAGAAAGTGGGGGAAGAGAGCTAGAGTAGGGCAGGAGGGAGGTAGAGTGGTAGAAAGGGTGGACAGTTTGTAGGAGTGTAGGGATCAATTCAATAGACCAGTAGACAGACGACCAAGTAGGTTTGATTGATATTTACTTACTGCACTACGAGAGCCATTTCCTGGGCAAACATACACACATCATACATCCCCCAACCCCTACACACACACACACACATATATATATATATGTACATCTCATGTTCATCCACTAAATTGTAAAATGTGTATTTTCAGCTCATGAGGCTGCCATTCTTTAATAAACCGTTTATTATTATTATTATTTGTATTATTATTATTATTATTATATATGCTTCCTACATGCACGCAAATTCTCGCTACATTCTAAAATCACACACAAAGCCCCCTCCCCACCCTCAAACACACATATTAACCCTAGATAGACGCACACTATGTGCATGCTCTATATTTAAAGAAAATACGCACACGGACATGCGTCCTCTACACACACACACATGCATACATCCTCTTCACACACACACACACACACAGTACATCGGGAGATGATTTTATTTCCGTGGACAAAGGTCTCTCTCTGGCTTTCTCTCTCACATTAGTAATATGCAAGCCTTTTATTAAAACGATGATCTGTTTGCATGCATGCTGACTAACTGTTTCACTCAACTTAGGATGGACCTCTTTACACTGTAAACAGTGTGAGTGTAAAAGGGTAATATAATTGTCCATAATATAAAGGTATATTGGTAGGTAGTGAACAAACCTATGCGTTTATAAGAATAGTCAGGTAAAACATTATCAATGTATATAATAATGTATGTCTTCTTCATACACTTGATTTGTGTGGAGTGTAATCATCATAGTCTATATCAATTAATCCTTTGACTCCAAGGCTGAATACAATCGTTTAATGATAGCCAGGTTAATAGGAGAGAACTAAACATTACATAATATTTCATGTTAGTACGATGACATTGCTATGTGTGTGTGTATATGTGTGTGCGTGTGTGTGTGTGTGTGTGTGTATGTGTGTGTGTGTTTGTGGCAGTTAGTGTTTGCGTATCATGAGAATAAGTAGTATATTTTGTAAGGTGTATTGGCGGTAATAAGACTATCTTGTATGAAGACAGAGAGATAAATCCCATCAGTTTACACGATGGTCTTATATTATACCCTCTTCCATAGCCTATATATATATATTTTTTTTTTTTTTTTTTTTTTTTTTTTCTATGTGAATGAGGGAGACAAAAGGCATATCTGCCTGCAGCGAGTGCCGTCCCCCAGATTTTCGAGTGACGGGGCCGAAATCAAGGGACATTCAAGCTAAAATGCCTGGACACACTGAGTTTGAAGCAATTTAAATCATAGTAAGAGGGAAAGACTGATTCAGGGAGAGAGTTTCAGAGCTCAGCAGTTGAATAGAAGAAAGTCTGAGAATAGCGTTTCACCCTTAGGTTGGAAAGTTGCACAGAGAAGGGGTGGGATTGTGTTGCAAGGCGGGTACTACGTACCCTACGTAGAGGAGGGAAAGCTCCGAGGAACACTGATTATTGTAGTAGCGATAGATTTTTTTTTTTTTTTTTTTTTCATGTGAATGAGGGAGACAAAAGGCATAACTGCCTGCAGCGAGTGCCTCCCCCAGATTTCAAAGAGTGACAGAGCCGAAATCAAGGGACTTTCGAGCTAAAATGCCTAGACACACGGAGTTTGATGCAATATAAGTCATAGGAAGAGGGAAAAACTTTTTCTGGGAGAGAGTTCCAGAGCTCAGCAGTTATATAGAAGAAAGTCTGAGAATAGCGTTTCTCTCTTGGGTTGGAGAGTTGCGCAGAGGGATTGTTTTTTTACGTACCCTACGTAGAGGAGGTAGTGTACACTGGGAAAGCTGAGAAACATTACTGTAGTAGCGATAGAATAGCGAGAGAGATGCAACATTGCGGCGAAGAGAGAGAGATTGCAGAGAGTTGGGGAGTGGGCGGGAGTTAATGATACGAAAGGCTTTCCGACAGTTACATGTATTAGAGAGATAGATAGCGAGAGAGAGAGAGAGAGAGGTGGTGTATGCTATTGAATATCTCTGACGCAAGACAATTTTATAAGTCATGGCAGACAAAACATCTAGCATAAAATGTTAGTTCCTGTTTTAGATAGCGAGAGTGAGAGGCAGGGGTGGAGGGAGGGAAGGATAGGCAGTGAGTCCGGTCAACATTGTAGTAGTGTGGTGGTGGTGCTAGTGGGTGTGTTACTTAGTGAAGTGCTGATTTATACCTCTAATAGATCCAGTTATCTTCACTTTACAATTACCAGTAAGTAATATGTCAATTATTAGTTAATAGTGAACGTCCTCACATGTGATTTACTCAAATTGCAAATTGCAAGAACATATTGAAGTTAAATGTCCGTGAGTTGAGCAATTTAGCGAGTGTTTTGATGGTAACGTGTTATCACTAAAAACCACAATTATTGTGCGTCAAATACATAGGATATAATTGTAAGGTTAATGTCTTAAGCTAAAGGAAATATTTACTGAAGGTCCATTCATTGTTCCTCTTTTGCCAAATTGCTCCATTCCTTCCTAGCGATACTGTAGTATGAAAGTGTGACCATCTTGTACTTTGGGCGCCATGTTGGTGCCGTAATTATCAAAACACTGAGTCATACTTTATGCTTGAACAGGTAGAAAATAGATACAAATACCATACAATACATCCTGTACCCATATCCCCGATTGTTTATTATGGGTATGGCCATATATGAGTGTAGACAGAGGTTTATGACTCTTGTGGAACCAATATGGTGGAGGTTGGCCGATTATGTTCTCCATCCTTCCCACTGTCCACTACCACTACATAGTTCCTTCCACTCCCCACACAACTCCCTCCATTACTACGCTACACCAAACATTCAGTCAGATAATAATAATATAAACATACATAAAATTACAGTATTCTTCCTGAGGCCTATCAGTCCGGTGTGTGTGTGTGTGAATGTTCAGTTCGTACAGTCATCTACATAAGCTCCGTTTAACTGTTATTACCTCCTTTAGTTTGATGTAATCTTTATCAATGTACACAAGGTATCATTAGGTGGATTTATTCAGCTTAGGAAAGGCCTGTGTGCGTCAAAGAGATAATTGGTATAGTTTCATTTTTTTAAGTCTTAACCCTTAACTGGCGGTGCGCAACATATGTCGAGTGAAATAAATTTGGACTAAGTGGCGGTGCACGACAGCTGTCGAGCGCCATTTTCAGAACGTAATGTTGCTGAGAGAGAGAGCTGAGCGGTGGGACGAGCATAGTAACCTTATGACCGCTCCCCACGACCACTGTGGACGTACTGAACTGTATACCACCTTCCTCCCCCCTTTCTCACTCGCTACACAGGGAATTATGTACGGAAATTACCTTATTTTAGGGTTTTTGCACTCGTGTTGCACGATCGTTGCAAGAGAACAAGCGGTCGTACAAGGATGGTTCGGGTGTCATTGGAAAGCTCTGTTTACGCCCTTTCAGGGATAGATACTTGTTTTACACTCTGGGTCTTGTTTATGCATGAAAATGAGCACGGAAACAACCCTATTTAGGGTAAAAAAAAAACGCTGTGCGGTACGGTGTAAAATACACACCACCCGCTCTTAAGGCGTTAAAGTTACTCTTGCGTTATGTTTGCCAAAATCAAACTAATAAGAGACCATAGTAATTACATGCAATTTTCCTGACAGTGTTAATACAAGTTATAGAACGGAACTTATATTGGCGAACTTATATTGGCGACTGTACACACACACACACACACACACACACACAAACACACACACACACACACACACAGGACTACAGGTTTCCAGTGAAGCAGGATATGCAATAATATATAATTATAGCATTTGCTCATGCGTCACTAATATGTATCAATAATGAAAGTGATAAAGCTTTGGCCTCAACACGAGCACCAATAAACTATCTGAACTTCATAGTGTATCTTGATAATCAGTTATTGATCCATTACAACACAAAGATGCGGGCATTATCACCTTTAGTACCATAACACTATTTACTTTTAATCTAGTCAATGTCACATGATTAGATTTAACTTAGAAAGTTTAATTACAAAGCTTTCACACAATAATAATATTGTCAGTAAACCTTGCGGGTGCCTCAAGTCCCACCTTAACCCTCCTGGCCCGGGCAGGCTCTCCAAAGGACGGAGCTCGTATCCGGGCGATCTGGCCGAATATCGACAAAAGTAAACTAAGGTTAATCTCGCGTAATATATTACCTACATTAATCAAACATATATATAAATGGCCGCCTTACCTTGCTGCGTAGAATGGCGTTGAGTAGAGCTCTCTAGCTCAACTGGTTCCGGAGTGATGGTGATGGAAGTGGAGGTAACTTTTGCCGCGTATTTACCTCGGCGCTTCCGAACACTCAACCGCGGCCCCGGCTACGACGCCCAGTTGCACTCGTCGCTCCACCCGCAATTATGCCGGGAAGCGATTTAATAGTGTTTTATTGGTTATTATGTCATTTATTATAGTTAATATGTGATTTTCACTCAATAAAGTTATTTACATAAACTTATTTGTGTCTCTGTCACTTATTACTTCATTTTATTATTATTATTATGATTATAGTGTCACTTTCACTGGACTTTGATAATTGATAGTGTCATTTCCCCTTTTATGTATTGTTAGGTAAGCTAATAATATATATAGTGTCACTGTCACTTGTTCATATTGTTATGAAGGCACTTATTATTACTTGTGTGTGTCTCTTTCACTTATACTTAGTTTTATTATTATTATACTGTCACTTTGACTGGCCTAAGCTTATTGAGTGTCATTTTCACTTATTTATTGTTAGAAATATATATTTTAGTGTCACTTTCACTTGTTCATATTGTTATTGAAGGCACTTATTATTACTTATATGTGTCCTTTTCACTTATACTTAGTTATATTATTATTCTTAGCCTACATTTGAGTGTCACTTTCACTGTTGTCACTGCCACTTCAAAAGTTTATTAGAGTATGGAAGTTGTTGAAGCAGGTGCCAGCACACAGTCCAACATGACACTCGAGGCATTCCCAAGTGGTTTTTGTCACTTTGCGGGGTCTTCGTGTTGTGTGGCTGCACACATGGCACCTCTTCTGACTCCAAGCATTACTACCTGGTGCTTTGAAAGGAAGGGCGTTGAGCTGGTGTTTCCTGAATAATTCAGCACACCCCGTTCTGTCCAGCTGGCCTGGTCCTTGTAGTGGCCTCCCTGGTGTACCCGCATGTTTAGCCAGGAGCTCAAGTAGCACCTGCTTGTGGAACTTCCGCAGGGACTTGTACTTCTTGGCTCCTGGAGTCCTCAGACGGTAGATGTTGTAGGCATTGAGGACCGACATATCTACCGTATGCAGGATAAACTTCTTGTACCACCTGCAAGATGTTCGCAGGCAGTCGATGAAGCTCATCTACATGTCAGACTTGTCAACGAGCGCATGTTGAGGTTGTAATCCAGGACAGCAGCTGGTTTCTGGACAGGGTTCTTGGTTCTTCGGTCCACCTTCCCTGTGGCGACCATCTGAGCCTTGTGGCATGTGGTGAGGAGGTTGACCTTCCGCTGGTCATGCCAGTGGATGGAGAGGATGGGGCCACTCTTCTTGTGGAAGATGTCCGCCTTCTTCGTCTTGGTTGGGTAGCCTGGCATGCCCTTCCTCTTGCCCTTGACTGTGCCGACAGTTCCGGTCTTGCGGTCATGGAGGTACTAGGTCAGGAGAGGCGACGTGTAGTAATTATCTGTGTAGAGGATGTGGTTTTTATTGAAGTGCCTCTCCATCGTCTTTTTCACTACAGCGCCACCAAAACCAATGAGGGGGTCAGTCACAATTTCTCCACCCTTGCCGTTGTAGACTATAAAGTCCAGCACATACCCTGTCAAACAGTCGCAGAGGACGAAGAGCTAGATGCCGAAGCGGTGTCTCTTGGACGGGATATACTGTCGGAAGTGCAGCCTACCACGGAACAGGACCAAAGACTCGTCGAGGCACATCTTCTGGAAAGGAATCAGGTAGGTGGTGAACCGATGACGTATCATGTCATACAGCTTCCTGATCTTCCATAATGAGTCAGGAAGGTGGACTGCCATGTTGTTTGTCATGTGGAGATACGAGAGGATGTCGAATTACCTATCCGTGGACATGTACAGTACTTGCCAAATGCTGGAGTCGTTATGATGTCGCCAGTGATCCAGTAGTCTGCCAGAGCGTGGTTCCTGATATGTGTCATCAGCATTGTGAGTGCCAAGAACACATATAGTTCTGCCACAGTGACAGCTCTCCATGCCACCATCTTGGCACTGGTCTTCCTCCCAAGAAAGTTGGCACAGATCTCATGATGGTTGTTGGTCTCCTCGACGAGGTATTCCATGACTTCATTGTCATAGAAGCCACAGAAAATTTCACTGGGGGTAGCAGCTGGGCCACAGGGAAATGTTGGTGACACCCCGGAACCCATCTGTACCTCATCAAAGGCAGGACAATCTGGCTCAAAATCAGCCCCATCTGTCCATACAAACAGGTCGGATGCTGATGCTCGAGGATGTGCAGGTGCAGCAGGCACACGCCCTGGACGCCCTGGCACACGCCCTTGGCACCGCGGACACCCTGCACGCCCACGCCCCCGCCCAGGGGCAGCGGCGTCGGCAGACTGACCACGTCCACGAGCTCGCCCTCTCGCTCGTCTTGTCGGGACTTCCTCTTCCTCTTCCTGTTCCTTTTCCTCTTCCTCTTCCTCCTCAGGCGACGTCAGGTAATCTGGGGCAATGTTGGGGTCGTCAGCATCGTCTTCAGGAGACAATTCGGGTGAAGAAGTGACCGGGCGTCGGCGGTGTGGGGCACGGGAGGCTGCGGGAGCTTCAACAATGGGAGCCTGGGCCTCGGGAGTTGGGCTCCTTTTGCGGCGAGCCGAGGGCTTCTCCGCAGTAAATAATGCTCTGCGGTGTGTTGAGGGCTCTGGCACACTAGTAATACCACTTGAAGAGGCCCTTTGGTCATCCTGAAGGAGAGATGAAGTCGAGGGCTGTGGGTAACCCACGCGGCGTCCCGGGTCAAGGCGTCGGGACAATGGAATGCGGGTGGTTGCTAGACCAGGGTCGGCGTCATTATCACTGTATTCAGCTTCCCTATCCTTTTTTGAGGCTGCCCTGCGTGCTTTTTTAGCTGCACTTTTCACTAACGATTGTTTATAGAAATATTTGCCCACTTTCAAGGGCGTACGGGCAGGCAAAGGGGAAGGTCCTGGGCTACTAGGGCTAGGCCTAGGCTGACATAGCAAATATGGCGAGGGGGTAGGCCTAGGTTCTAGCACACTTGGAAGCTCAATGGCACCTTCCTGAAACACTTCCACATCAGGATCATCACTACTGTCTCCCCCCTCAAATAAATCAACATTATCGTCGTCTCCAAATCCAACGAAATCGTCATCTTTCGCTTGCACTTAAACATTGTTCTTTGTCCACCAAGCTTTCGCCACTGCTCTCTTCACTATCAAAAAGTACTCGCTGTATAGCGCTATCACTCAACGAATGCTTAACTTTCTTTCGTTGAGCTTTCTTCTCGGTTGCAACAGGCGTTGAAGTTGCGAGCGGGGTAGCAGTGGGGCCTGCGGGAGGTTGCAGCGATTCGGACACGTCGGAAATAATGTTTTCAGTATAACTCGCTATGGCGGCCACGTACGAACTGATAACACTAGTAGTTGAGGCTTGGTGGCGCTGCGGTCGCTCCAGCAATGCAAAATTTGGCCGCACGAATTTTGAAGCACGCTTTCAAGCACAGGGATTTTAAAATGACACCCGGGCACCTGCCCTTCTTTCGTGGTGTCATTTTAAAATGCTGCCCGGGCTGGAAGGGTTAAGTAAATAAGGCTGTCTAATGATAACTAGAAGAACAAGTAAACAAAAGGTGTTCTCCTACATGATACTGAAAGGCATAAGTGCAGCAGAAATAGTTAAGATGTTTGTAATTTGTTTTGTAAAATTAACTTTTTTCTGGCTAACATTGGACTATAAGAACTTTAAGAGTAGACAAGGCAAATATGTTCTCAATTATTTATCTGCGCCCATATGCATTTCCCAAGCTGAATAATAATAATAAAAACAAAAATTATTGATAACCTAAATAACGTGAAAGAAGGTTTCATCGAACTGAAGGTGTTAATAACAGTAACACAGAACTTAAGTTGGTGACTGTACATAATATGACCCATCAAGGAAGTATACATATACACACACCAATACACAAACACACACACACATAAATAAACACACTCACACAAACACACATACACACCAACACACACACCTAACCACACACACATACATAAACTCACACATCACAATACACCCATACACAAACTCACACACCACACCAACACATACGCAACCTTACAATTGCACACCAATACATTCATATGCAAACTTACGCACCATACCATCACACACATATGCAAAATCACGCATATACACAAACATATACCAACACAAACTTAATCACACTCGGAAAACACACACAAACACCGCGGCCGCAGCCAGAAACAAAATAGGTGCAGAACTGATTGTCTCTGAAAGCATCATGGGGGAATTGAACACTCATGTGTTTCAGGCTATAAGGAAGTTGGATCCGTAAACATCGATATTAGTACAAAATACAATAATGATATGGGTTTCTCATGGATAATATTTTATGCTGAATTGTGTTTTATGTATTTATAGATGTACTACAGCAGTATTGTACTTGGTAACTCTGGTAAATATCATGTCTACAGCACCATCTTCCTTTTAGAGCGAAACTAGCAACAGTGAGCAGTCCATCAGAACTCCCCCATTAACCCTTTGACACACACGTCTTTCCTAACCCTATTTAAATAATAATAATCTGAATAAGCAAGTTATGTTTTCTGTAGTAGGTTGTCTCTTTATTACACTTTAATGGAGGTTTTATTAGACCAGTCTATTCAGCTCAGGAAAGGACTGTGGGAGTTAAAGGGTTACTTAATTTGTGTCTATATTTTCATTTTATTCCCAGAGATCCTTCCTAAGCTCAAAACTGTCATTTACTGTTAACCAGAATCAAACTAACATTTCAACAAACTTGTTTTCCAATAGGCCTATGCCGTACCTACGTATCCCCTACGCGTATACGATGGCGCTTGTTTTTGGCTACCATCAAAAGATAATAATCTGTTGAGGATACACTTGTGGGAGACAAAAGGATCACTGAGTTTGTTTTTACTTTGAATTCCTCCGATACTTGCTTACCTTACTAAATGTTTTAGATACACTACAATAATAAAAGTACATCATGGTACTGGAAGTATTAATTTCTGTTTTCCCGAAGTTATTGAAAGGTTAATGTTGTAATCAATCAATCAATTGATAAGAAGCTAAAATATAAAGTCCAGAGAGTATTGTCACGTGTGTTGAATCGATACCATTATTACCATTTGTATAATAATAGTGACGCGAGAGTAAGTGCTGTATAACAGAAGCAGGTCAAAGCGGCCACATATCTACGTGGCCATAATCCTAAGCAGACTATGTTAGGTTAGAGAGGGGCCTGGTTAACTTAGGATAATTTATGATTTGTTAGGATGAGCTAAATTAGTTATGGGTGAGTTAAGCTTGACAGGAACAAGGTAGTTTAGGAGGCCTTAGCAATTTGGTGGTGGCTGTTTTGGTGTGTGACCATTTTGATATGTAACCGTTCCAACTGCCATTAACTCCTCCCAACTACCCACTACTCCCTACATCACATACATTATTCTTATACCCACAACTCCTTCCTCTCCTCACCACTCCTTTCTACACGGCAGGCCACGTACGGAGCCCTATTCCGCTGACTTAGCATGCGCGACTACATTAATTTGCTTTCTTCTACTCTACTCTATGATAGTAATATATATATTTGACTAACATAACTTAATATAATTTATTATTATATATAAAACAAATTATACAAAATGTTTAGCTCCAAGAGGGATCAAAATCCAGACTTACTAATTACAACACCTAACTGTTATCACTGAGCTACGAGGCGACTTGCTGCGTCGGTTTGAAAGATATATTTAATTGCTGCCTTGCCTTCAGGGTGACCATTGTTTTGTCGGCGGGGTGGAAGGGTGCTCTATATGTGGACTACCTTTCTACAACCAACCAATCCTCCCTCTCCCCCACACTTCTTCCTACTACCCACCATTCCTCCCTATCCCCACACTCCTTCCTATTACCCACCACTCCTCTCTACAGCCTACCACACTTCCCTTTCCCCCACACTCCTTTTACTCCATCACCCTTCTTTCTCTCTCAAGCACTCCTTCTTACTACCCACCACTCCTCTCTTTCCCCACTCTCCTTTCTCTCCCAAACACTCCTTCCTACTACCCACCTCTCCTCTCTTCACCCCACACTCAATGCTCTCCACTGTTCCGTACTACCCACCGCTCCTCTATATACCCGACCTTTCCTCCCTCCACCACACTCCTTTATCTCCCCAACATTCCTCCCTATACCCTACTCCCTTCCACTCTTCCTAACCCCCACCACTCCCCCCTACACCCCACCAGTGTATACCCTCTATCACATCCGGCTTCATGCTCCACTCTCCCAAACTCCTACAAGATAATTATGATAACAGTACTATACACATTATATTATTATGACAACAGTACTATACACATTATATTATTATGACAACAGTACTATACACATTATATTATTATGACAACAGTACTATACACATTATATTATGACAACAGTACTATACACATTATATTATTATGTCAACACTACTATTCACATTATAATATTATGACAACAGTACTATTCACATTATAATGACAACAGTACTATACACATTATATTATGACAACAGTACTATACACATTATATTATTATGACAACAGTACTATACACATTATATTATGACAACAGTACTATACACATTATATTATGACAACAGTACTATACACATTATATTATTATGACAACAGTACTATACACATTATATTATTATGACAACAGTACTATACACATTATATTATTATGACAACAGTACTATACACATTATATTATTATGACAACAGTACTATACACATTATATTATTATGACAACAGTACTATACACATTATATTATGACAACAGTACTATACACATTATATTATGACAACAGTACTATACACATTATATTATTACAACAGTACTACACATTATATTATGACAACAGTACTATACACATTATATTATTATGACAACAGTACTATACACATTATATTATTATGACAACAGTACTATACACATTATATTATTATGACAACAGTACTATACACATTATATTATTACAACAGTACTATACACATTATATTATTATGACAACAGTACTATACACATTATTATTATGACAACAGTACTATACACATTATATTATGACAACAGTACTATACACATTATATTATTATGACAACAGTACTATACACATTATATTATTATGACAACAGTACTATACACATTATATTATTATGACAACAGTACTATACACACTATATTATGACAACAGTACTATACACATTATATTATTATGACAACAGTACTATACACATTATATTATTATGACAACAGTACTATACACATTATATTATGACAACAGTACTATACACATTATATTATTATGACAACAGTACTATACACATTATATTATTATGACAACAGTACTATACACATTATATTATTATGACAACAGTACTATACACATTATATTATGACAACAGTACTATACACATTATATTATGACAACAGTACTATACACATTATATTATTATGACAACAGTACTATACACATTATATTATGACAACAGTACTATACACATTATATATTATGACAACAGTACTATACACATTATATTATATGACAACAGTACTATACACATTATATTATGACAACAGTACTATACACATTATATTATTATGACAACAGTACTATACACATTATATATTATGACAACAGTACTATACACATTATATTATTATGACAACAGTACTATACACATTATATTATTATGACAACAGTACTATACACATTATATTATTATGACAACAGTACTATACACATTATATTATGACAACAGTACTATACACATTATATTATGACAACAGTACTATACACATTATATTATTATGACAACAGTACTATACACATTATATTATGACAACAGTACTATACACATTATATTATTATGACAACAGTACTATACACATTATATTTATGACAACAGTACTATACACATTATAATTATTATGACAACAGTACTATACACATTATATTATTACAACAGTACTATACACATTATATTATTATGACAACAGTACTATACACATTATATTATTATGACAACAGTACTATACACATTATATTATGACAACAGTACTATACACATTATATTATTATGACAACAGTACTATACACATTATATTATTATGACAACAGTACTATACACATTATATTATTATGACAACAGTACTATACACACTATATTATGACAACAGTACTATACACATTATATTATGACAACAGTACTATACACATTATATTATTATGACAACAGTACTATACACATTATATTATGACAACAGTACTATACACATTATATTATTATGACAACAGTACTATACACATTATATTATTATGACAACAGTACTATAGACATCAGATTATTATGACAACAGTACTATACACATTATATTATGACAACAGTACTATACACATTATATTATGACAACAGTACTATACACATTATATTATTATGACAACAGTACTATACACATTATATTATGACAACAGTACTATACACATTATATTATGACAACAGTACTATACACATTATATTATTATGACAACAGTACTATACACATTATATTATTATGACAACAGTACTATACACATTATATTATTATGACAACAGTACTATACACATTATATTATTACAACAGTACTATACACATTATATTATGACAACAGTACTATACACATTATTATTATGACAACAGTACTATACACATTATATTATTATGACAACAGTACTATACACATTATATTATTATGACAACAGTACTATACACATTATATTATTACAACAGTACTATACACATTATATTATTACAACAGTACTATACACATTATATTATTATGACAACAGTACTATACACATTATATTATTATGACAACAGTACTATACACATTATATTATGACAACAGTACTATACACATTATATTATGACAACAGTACTATACACATTATATTATTACAACAGTACTATACACATTATTATTACAACAGTACTATACACATTATATTATTATGACAACAGTACTATACACATTATATTATTATGACAACAGTACTATACACATTATATTATTATGACAACAGTACTATACACACTATTATTATGACAACAGTACTATACACATTATTATGACAACAGTACTATACACATTATATTATGACAACAGTACTATACACATTATATTATTACAACAGTACTATACACATTATATTATTACAACAGTACTATACACATTATATTATTATGACAACAGTACTATACACATTATATTATGACAACAGTACTATACACATTATATTATGACAACAGTACTATACACATTATATTATTATGACAACAGTACTATACACATTATATTATTATGACAACAGTACTATACACATTATATTATTATGACAACAGTACTATACACATTACATTATTACAACAGTACTATACACATTATATTATGACAACAGTACTATACACATTATATTATGACAACAGTACTATACACATTATATTATGACAACAGTACTATACACATTATATTATTTGACAACAGTACTATACACATTATATTATTATGACAACAGTACTATACACATTATATTATTATGACAACAGTACTATACACATTATATTATTATGACAACAGTACTATACACATTATATTATTACAACAGTACTATACACATTATATTATTACAACAGTACTATACACATTATATTATTATGACAACAGTACTATACACATTATATTATTATGGCAACAGTACTATACACATTATATTATGACAACAGTACTATACACATTATATTATTACAACAGTACTATACACATTATATTATTATGACAACAGTACTATACACATTATATTATGACAACAGTACTATACACATTATATTATTACAACAGTACTATACACATTATATTATTACAACAGTACTATACACATTATATTATGACAACAGTACTATACACATTATATTATTACAACAGTACTATACACATTACATTATTAACAACAGTACTATACACATTATATTATGACAACAGTACTATACATATTATATTATGACAACAGTACTATACACATTATATTATTATGACAACAGTACTATACACATTATATTATTATGACAACAGTACTATACACATTATATTATTATGACAACAGTACTATACACATTATATTATTATGACAACAGTACTATACACATTATATTATTACAACAGTACTATAAACATTATATTATTACAACAGTACTATAAACATTATATTATGACAACAGTACTATACACATTATATTATGACAACAGTACTATACACATTATATTATTATGACAACAGTACTATACACATTATATTATTATGACAACAGTACTATACACATTATATTATTATGACAACAGTACTATACACATTATTATGACAACAGTACTATACACATTATATTATGACAACAGTACTATACACATTATATTATGACAACAGTACTATACACATTATATTATTATGACAACAGTACTATACACATTATATTATGACAACAGTACTATACACATTATATTATTATGACAACAGTACTATACACATTATATTATTATGACAACAGTACTATACACATTATATTATTATGACAACAGTACTATACACATTATATTATGACAACAGTACTATACACATTATATTATGACAACAGTACTATACACATTATATTATTATGACAACAGTACTATACACATTATATATTATGACAACAGTACTATACACATTATATTATTATGACAACAGTACTATACACATTATATTATTATGACAACAGTACTATACACATTATATTATTATGACAACAGTACTATACACATTATATTATTATGACAACAGTACTATACACATTATATTATGACAACAGTACTATACACATTATATTATTAGACAACAGTACTATACACATTATATTATGACAACAGTACTATACACATTATATTATGACAACAGTACTATACACATTATATTATGACAACAGTACTATACACATTATATTATTATGACAACAGTACTATACACATTATATTATTATGACAACAGTACTATACACATTATATTATGACAACAGTACTATACACATTATATTATGACAACAGTACTATACACATTATATTATTATGACAACAGTACTATACACACATTATATTATGACAACAGTACTATACACATTATATTATGACAACAGTACTATACACATTATATTATTATGACAACAGTACTATACACATTATATTATTATGACAACAGTACTATACACATTATATTATATGACAACAGTACTATACACATTATATTATTACAACAGTACTATACACATTATATATTATGACAACAGTACTATACACATTATATTATTATGACAACAGTACTATACACATTATATTATTATGACAACAGTACTATACACATTATATTATTATGACAACAGTACTATACACATTATATTATTATGACAACAGTACTATACACATTATATTATTATGACAACAGTACTATACACATTATATTATTATGACAACAGTACTATACACATTATATTATTATGACAACAGTACTATACACATTATATATTATGACAACAGTACTATACACATTATATTATGACAACAGTACTATACACATTATATTATTACAACAGTACTATACACATTATATTATGACAACAGTACTATACACATTATTATTATGACAACAGTACTATACACATTATATTATTATGACAACAGTACTATACACATTATATTATGACAACAGTACTATACACATTATTATTATGACAACAGTACTATACACATTATATTATTATGACAACAGTACTATACACATTATATTATGACAACAGTACTATACACATTATATTATTACAACAGTACTATACACATTATATTATGACAACAGTACTATACACATTATATTATTATGACAACAGTACTATACACATTATATTATGACAACAGTACTATACACATTATATTATGACAACAGTACTATACACATTATATTATTATGACAACAGTACTATACACATTATATTATGACAACAGTACTATACACATTATATTATTATGACAACAGTACTATACACATTATATTATTATGACAACAGTACTATACACATTATATTATTATGACAACAGTACTATACACATTATATTATGACAACAGTACTATACACATTATATTATTATGACAACAGTACTATACACATTTATATTATGACAACAGTACTATACACATTATTATTATGACAACAGTACTATACACATATATTATTACAACAGTACTAACACATTATATTATTACAACAGTACTATACACATTATATTATGACAACAGTACTATACACATTATATTATGACAACAGTACTATACACATTATATTATTACAACAGTACTATACACATTATATTATTATGACAACAGTACTATACACATTTTATTATGACAACAGTACTATACATTATATTATTACAACAGTACTATACACATATTATTACAACAGTACTATACACATTATATTATTATGACAACAGTACTATACACATTATATTATTACAACAGTACTATACACATTATATTATTATGACAACAGTACTATACACATTATATTATTATGACAACAGTACTATACACATTATATTATTATGACAACAGTACTATACACATTATATTATTATGACAACAGTACTATACACATTATATTATTATGACAACAGTACTATACACATTATATTATGACAACAGTACTATACACATTATATTATGACAACAGTACTATACACATTATATTATTACAACAGTACTATAAACATTATATTATTACAACAGTACTATAAACATTATATTATGACAACAGTACTATACACATTATATTATGACAACAGTACTATACACATTATATTATTATGACAACAGTACTATACACATTATATTATTATGACAACAGTACTATACACATTATATTATTATGACAACAGTACTATACACATTATATTATTACAACAGTACTATACACATTATATTATGACAACAGTACTATACACATTATATTATTATGACAACAGTACTATACACATTATATTATTACAACAGTACTATACACATTATATTATTATGACAACAGTACTATACACATTATATTATTATGACAACAGTACTATACACATTATATTATGACAACAGTACTATACACATTATATTATTATGACAACAGTACTATACACATTATATTATTACAACAGTACTATACACATTATATTATTACAACAGTACTATACACATTATATTATGACAACAGTACTATACACATTATATTATTATGACAACAGTACTATACACATTATATTATTATGACAACAGTACTATACACATTATTATTATGACAACAGTACTATACACATTATATTATTATGACAACAGTACTATGCACATTATATTATTATGACAACAGTACTATACACATTATATTATTATGACAACAGTACTATACACATTATATTATTATGACAACAGTACTATACACATTATATTATTATGACAACAGTACTATACACATTATATTATTATGACAACAGTACTATACACATTATATTATGACAACAGTACTATACACATTATATTATTATGACAACAGTACTATACACATTATATTATTACAACAGTACTATACACATTATATTATTACAACAGTACTATACACATTATATTATGACAACAGTACTATACACATTATATTATTATGACAACAGTACTATACACATTATATTATTATGACAACAGTACTATACACATTATATTATTATGACAACAGTACTATACACATTATATTATTATGACAACAGTACTATGCACATTATATTATTATGACAACAGTACTATACACATTATATTATTATGACAACAGTACTATACACATTATATTATGACAACAGTACTATACACATTATATTATTACAACAGTACTATACACATTATATTATTACAACAGTACTATACACATTATATTATTATGACAACAGTACTATACACATTATATTATTATGACAACAGTACTATACACATTATATTATTATGACAAAAGCACTATACACATTATATTATGACAACAGTACTATACACATTATATTATTATGACAACAGTACTATACACATTATATTATGACAACAGTACTATACACATTATATTATGACAACAGTACTATACACATTATATTATTACAACAGTACTATACACATTATATTATGACAACAGTACTATACACATTATAATTATTATGACAACAGTACTATACACATTATATTATTATGACAACAGTACTATACACATTATATTATTATGACAACAGTACTATACACATTATATTATGACAACAGTACTATACACATTGTATTATGACAACAGTACTATACACATTATATTATTACAACAGTACTATACACATTATATTATTATGACAACAGTACTATACACATTATATTATTATGACAACAGTACTATACACATTATATTATGACAACAGTACTATACACATTTTATTATGACAACAGTACTATACACATTATATTATGACAACAGTACTATACACATCATATTATTACAACAGTACTATACACATTATATTATTACAACAGTACTATACACATTATATTATTATGACAACAGTAATATACACATTATATTATTACAACAGTACTATACACATTATATTATTATGACAACAGTACTATACACATTATATTATGACAACAGTACTATACACATTATATTATTACAACAGTACTATACACATTATATTATTACACCAGTACTATACACATTATATTATTACAACAGTACTATACACATTATATTATTATGACAACAGTACTATACACATTATATTATGACAACATTACTATACACATTATATTATGACAACAGTACTATACACATTATATTATGACAACAGTACTATACACATTATATTATTATGACAACAGTACTATACACATTATATTATGACAACAGTACTATATTATGACAACAGTACTATACACATTATATTATGACAACAGTACTATACACATTATATTATGACAACAGTACTATACACATTATATTATTATGACAACAGTACTATACACATTATATTATTACAACAGTACTATACACATTATATTATGACAACAGAACTATACACATTATATTATTACAACAGTACTATACACATTATATTATTATGACAACAGTACTATACACATTATATTATGACAACAGTACTATACACATTATATTATGACAACAGTACTATACACATTATATTATGACAACAGTACTATACACATTATATTATTACAACAGTACTATACACATTATATTATGACAACAGTACTATACACATTATATTATGACAACAGTACTATACACATTATATTATGACAACAGTACTATACACATTATATTATGACAACAGTACTATACACATTATATTATTATGACAACAGTACTATACACATTATATTATGACAAAAGTACTATACACATTATATTATGACAACAGTACTATACACATTATATTTTGACAACAGTACTATACACATTATATTATTACAACAGTACTATACACATTATATTATTATGACAACAGTACTATACACATTATATTATTATGACAACAGTACTATACACATTATATTATTACAACAGTACTATACACATTATATTATTATGACAACAGTACTATACACATTATATTATTATGACAACAGTACTATACACATTATATTATTATGACAACAGTACTATACACATTATATTATGACAACAGTACTATACACATTATATTATGACAACAGTACTATACACATTATATTATTATGACAACAGTACTATACACATTATATTATTATGACAACAGTACTATACACATTATATTATTATGACAACAGTACTATACACATTATATTATTACAACAGTACTATACACATTATATTATTACAACAGTACTATACACATTATATTATTATGACAACAGTACTATACACATTATATTATTACAACAGTACTATACACATTATATTATGACAACAGTACTATACACATTATATTATTATAACAACAGTACTATACACATTATATTATGACAACAGTACTATACACATTATATTATTATGACAACAGTACTATACACATTATATTATTATGACAACAGTACTATACACATTATATTATTACAACAGTACTATACACATTATATTATTACAACAGTACTATACACATTATATTATTATGACAACAGTACTATACACATTATATTATGACAACAGTACTATACACATTATATTATTACAACAGTACTATACACATTATATTATGACAACAGTACTATACACATTATATTATTACAACAGTACTATACACATTATATTATTATGACAACAGTACTATACACATTATATTATTATGACAACAGTACTATACACATTATATTATTATGACAACAGTACTATACACATTATATTATGACAACAGTACTATACACATTATATTATTACAACAGTACTATACACATTATATTATTATGACAACAGTACTATACACATTATATTATTACAACAGTACTATACACATTATATTATGACAACAGTACTATACACATTATATTATTACAACAGTACTATACACATTATATTATTATGACAACAGTACTATACACATTATATTATTATGACAACAGTACTATACACATTATATTATTACAATGTTCTTCCTTTGATGCGTTCTTGAGTAAGACGAATGGGCCGATATTTGTTCCGTATGTGTATGTGTGTATTGGTGTATGTGTGACTGTATGTGTGTATTGGTGTATGTGTGACTGTATGTGTGTATTGGTGTAACTGTGCGTGTGTGTGAGTTTGTGTGTGTGTGTTGGTGTGAGTTTATGTATGTGTGTGAGTTTGTGTACTGTGTGTGTTAGAGTGATTTATGTGTGTGTGTGAGTTTGTGTATGTAGGGGGTTGGTATGTGTGAATTGGTATGCATATGATTGAGAACAGGGCTCGAGACACAAACACATACTATGCATATTGCCATGGTTTTAAGTGTGTGTGTGTGTGTAAGTGTGTTGATCAACTCGTACAGTTACCAACATAAGTACCATGCTATTGGTATTAACCACTTAAGTACAGTGACATCCTAAATATTATTCATGGTATCATTGGACTACTATAGTCAGCTTTGTAAACTGTGCAGTTGAAAACAAATATATCTGGTACAATTGTTGTGCTGTACAGTGCTGGTAGCAGTTTATGTTTTCAGATGTATATATCATGAATGGTCTAATGTATGCATTAATCTTTAACCTCTCGATTACCAACAACGCTCGTTATGCGTCGGCAATGTATGTACCGCTAAACCCCAGCGCAGCATGGGGTGCGTCGCGATTAATGACTCCGGTCCTATGGTCCCTAGAGGGCTCAGATTTGTATGGGAAGTGCTTAAGTATCCCACGCAACAATGCCGATGGTTGAAACCTTCAAAGTCCAGCCGCATGCGCGTGAATGCGCAAACACATGTTTTTGCATGTTTTTGCCTACCCCTTTCCCCATGTTAATTCCGACATTCGGGCGTCCCATAGGACCCCTTAATGACCTAGGCCCTAGGGGATCGTTTTTTTGTTTTTTTTTCTTCATTTCTAAACCATTCCAGGTGTTTTCTGGAAAACAAATATTTTTGACAACCTGCCGGGCCAGGTGTGTACATTTATATTACATTGCCTGGTGCTCAGTGAGTTAAGCAGTAATGGTGTTAGCTATATGGAAGATTATTAACATACATACACATTATAGTTTAATAGGTACATCATTTATATTATATTGCCTGGTGCTCAGTGAGTTAAGCAGTAATGGTGTTAGCAATATGGAAGATTATTAACATACATACACATTATAGTTTAATAGGTACATCATTTTGGGAGGAAATTAAAATGGCATCAAGGTTTAGCAATTTGTGCATTATGGGGGATTTTAATTTTCCGAATATACTGTAGATTGGCAGCATCAAATCGACGACTCTGATTCTGAAGAGTTTATTGAGGTAGTACAAGATGGTTTTCTATTTCAATTCATAGATACGCCAAACTAGAGGTAATCATTTTCTCAATTTAGTTTTCAGTAACAATGAACTTATGATAAATAATGTAGAGATTGGGGACCACCGAGGAAATAGCGACCACAATTCTGTTTATTTTAATATACAATGGACAGGTAATACCAGAGAGCATATGACATTACTACCTGATTTCAGAAAAAGCCGATTATGGTGGGCTAAGAAGAGCCCTATTAGCAGACCCTATGGTTAACAAATTAAGTCAATCCAGGTGTTCAAATGAGTGTATCCCTTCTCGGGTACCTATCAACTTAAGTCAGGAAGAGACGTCAAACTTGGTAGATACATATAATAATTTTATTAAGTCAGTACACAAAATTCAAAATAAATAAAACGCCAAAGCAAACTTAGATCAACACAGAACCAACCCCAATAGATGAATAATAGACTATTAGATCTAGGAAAAAAGAGAGGAATATATAGAAAAAATAAGAAAGGCGAAATTCACCTACTTGCTTACTGTCAGGATGTATCAAGGCAGGTAAAACATGATATTAGGAAAGAAAAAAATAATATATGAAATCAGGGTTGCCAAAGACTCAACACATAAAGCTAAAGTTGTTTAACAACTATATATATCCAAGGTTATAGATGTAATTGGTCCCCTTAAAACTTCGATAGGAGAAATGACAGACAATTATTTAGAAATTTCTATCTATCTATCTATTGCCGGATGCCTTACTCCCCTTATGAGGGTGGGCATACACAGAATGCCCCCAAGCGGACCTATTCCCTGTGAGAGGGACAACCCGAGCCAGTTTAGTGAAGGACTTACAGGATTGACCACTCAATTTAGGATCCGTCCGACTCCGAGGCCCTCTGTGTATCTTGTTAGCACTATTTTTCTACAGTGGTGTTCAGCTAATCCATCCACTAACCTGCCTTACCCTTAGGTAAGCAGTACGGATTTGTATCAGGTTTACTCCCCTAGACAGGTGTCCAACCAAGGCTGACGAGTCCCATCCACCCGGATTTGTAAAAGGTTTTCTCCCCTAGATGAGTTGCCGACCAAGGCTAACGAGTCCCATCCACCCTCATTTAGAAATGTACAGTACATTTAATAGTCAATTTCTTTCCGTTTTCACTAATGAACATTTGACACAGTTTCCAGAAGTCCGTAATATATATAGCGATATTATAGAAAATAGGTTAAGTACGGTCACTATAAGTAGAACTGATGTGCTTAAGGAAATTGACAGACTGAAACCTCAGAAATCGCCTGGTCCTGATGAAGTATGTGCTAGAGTATTAAAAGAATACAGAGATGAGTTAACCCTTGTCTATCGGCCCCGACTTAAGTCCGTATCGAAAAATTTGAACTATGTGGCGGGGCCCGACTTAAGTCTGAGTGCAATTTTGGCGCAATATTGGCTCTGAGAGAGAGACGAGTGACGGCAGGAGCATGGGTTACCTCATGACTGCTCGCCACGGCCACCGTGGACCAACTGAGATGTACTCTACTTACATCCACCCTCACTCCCTCGCTACATACGTAATTATATAAAGAAATTACCGTATTTTAGCGATTTTGCCCTTCGGTTGCACGATCGTTGCAAGACAACCAGTGATCGTAGAAGGATGGTTCGGGTGTCATTGGAAAGCTCAATTTACGCCCTTTCAGGAATACATACTTGTATTACGCTCTGGGTCTTGTTTATGCATTAAAAAGAGAACGGAAACAACCCCATTTATGGTAAAAAAAAAAACGCTGAGCGACACAGTGAAATATACTCCACCACCCGCTCTTTGAGCGTTAAGTTTCCCATTAAAATTTCTATTTAACAGGTCATTAGACACAGGCTTAGTTTCAAAAGCTTGGAAGCTTGCAAATGTAGTTCCGATCTTCAATAAAGGTGATAAATCAATAGCATCCATTTACTGTCCCATTAGTCTCACATCAATCATAGGAAAGCTATTAGAGTCAATTATTGCTAGGAAAATTAAATACCACTTAGAAACATTTAACTTAATCAATTCTTCTCAGCATGGATTCATGGTATGGGAGGGAGAACAAGAGAAGTAGTGGAGGAGGAGGTGGGGATCAGGAGGTCAGAAGTGTGGGAAGCCATGAAAAGAGTGAAGTTGGGGAAAGCACCAGGAACAGATGGAGTGTGTGGGGAAATGTTGAGGTATGGTGGTGAGATAGTGATCGAATGGGTGTGGAAAATGTGCAAACTAGCATGGGAGAAGGGGAGTGTACCCGATGACTGGAAGACTGGCATAATAGTCCCCCTATATAAGGGCAAACGGGAAAAAGGAGTGTGTGGTAACCACCGAGGAATATGTCTTCTAAGCGTAGTAGGGAAGGTATACAGTAGGGTAGTGATTGAGAGAGTGAGAATGAGAACGGAGAAATGGATAGGCGACGAGCAGGGAGGTTTTTAGGAAGGGAAGAGGATGTGTAGATCAGATTTTTACCCTGAATTGTGTTGTGGAGAAATATCTGGAGAAGATACAAATGGTGTATGTTGCCTTTATGGTCTTGGAGAAGGCCTATGACAGAGTGGATAGAGAAGGTTTGTGGAAAGTACTTAGAATATACGGAGTAGATGGCAAGTTTCTGAAAGCAGTGAAGAGCATGTATGAGGGTGCAAAGGCGGCAGTACATGTGGAGAGTGAGCAGAGCGAGTTCTTTGACCTGAATGGTGGTTTGAAACAGGGGTGTGTGATGTCCCCGTGGTTGTTTACTGTATATATGGATGGAGTCATGAAAGAAATACTCTCAAGAGCAGTGGATGTTGGTGTATCGCTGAAAAGGGAGGGAATTGAGTGGAAGCTACCTATACTGCTGTTTGCGGATGATACAGTTCTGATGAGTGATAATGAATGGGAGTTGCAGGGTCTGGTAAATGAGTTTGGAACAGTGTACTAAAAAGGAATTTGAAGGTAAATGCGGGGAAGAGCAAGGTTATGGTCTTCGAAAGGGGTGAAGTCACAGAGTGTGAGGTGAAGCTGAATGGTCAGGCTATGGAGATCGTCAACTCTTTTAAGTATCTGGGCAGTGTGTTGAGTAAAGATGGGACTATGGATGAAGAAGTGCGGGAGAGGATACAACAGGGGAAGAGGCTTGTAGGAATGCTGAAAGCTGTAACAAGAAATAGGGTGGTCAGTATGGAAGTGAAGAAGTCCTTGCATGACAGTGTGGTAATCCCGACACTGACTTATAGAAACGAAGCATGAACGTTGGTTGAGAGACTCAGACCAAGAGTGAGAGCAGTGAAAATGAATTACTTAAGAAGTGCGCGCGGAGTTACATGGAGGGGTACACAGACTAATGAGGAAGTAAGAAGGAGGTGTGGTGTGGAGGTAGATGTGCTGGAAAGTGTGAAAAGGAATAACTTGAGATGGTTCGGCCATATGGAACGTATTGAAAGTGAGAGAATGACTAAGAGGGTGTACGAGAGCGACGTGGAAGGACAGAGAGGGAGAGGTAGACTGAAAGAGAGGTGGAAGGATGGAGTGAGGAAGTATATGAACGAAGGCGTTGCTGGTTGGGGGGAGGGGCGTCGACTGACTGGGGGTGGTTCGTTCGTGGCCACCCCTTCGGGGATCACGGCGTCAGGCAATAGATAGATAGATAGATAGATGGATTCACTCAGGGACGTTCTTGCGTTACTAATTTGCTTAGATTTTTCTCAGAGGTATATGAAGCAGTAGATAATGACAAGTCATATGATATAATATATTTAAATTTCAGTAAAGCTTTTGACAGAGTTCTTCATGAGAAATTGATGATAAAAGTTAGAGTCAGCATAAATGGTACTAAGTCAGAATGGAGAGCAGTCAAATGTGGTGTCCCCCAGGGATCTGAATTGGGTCCTCTGTTGTTTGTTATATACATAAATTACCTTGATTTAGGTATAACAAGTAGGATAAGTAAATTCGCAGACGATACCAAAATGGGGAGAACAATAGATTCAGATAGTGACATAGAGAGCCTCCAAAGCGATCTAGATACCTTACACGAATGGTCAGTAAATTGGCAGATGAACTTTAACATTGACAAATGAAAGGTATTAAAGAGAGGGAAAATGAATACAATCGTAAACTATAAACTGGCTAATATGGAATTAGGAAACTCAAAATGTGAGAAATATCTAGGTGTGTTTGTTACAATGATTTGAAACCTATAAAAAGTGTATAAGCGTTCGTAACAAGGCAAACTGGATACTTGGGTTCATCTCTAGGAGTGTGAGTAACAGAATTTCTGATGTTATCTTAAAACTTTACTTGTCATTAGTGAGCCCCATATGGATTATGCTGTTCAATTTTGGTGTCCTTATTACAGAATGGACGTGGATTCCCTAGAGAGAGTACAACGTAGAATGACAAAAATTATCCATAATATTAGAAATCTTCCATATGAAGAAAGGTTGAAGAAATTAGACTTACATTCGTTAGAGAGACGCAGAGTTAGAGGGGATATGATAGAGGTGTTCAAGTGGGTTAGTGGGATTAATAATGGGGATATGAAAAATGTACTAAAGTTCAGTGATAGCGAAAGAACCCGAACAAATGGTTTCAAATTAGATATATTTCGTTTCAGAAAATATATAGGCAAATATAGGTTTGGTAACAGAGTTGTAGATAGGTGGAATAGGCTACCAAGTGCTATAGTGGGATCAATAACGATAGAGAGCTTTAAGATAAAATTAGATAGGCATATGGACGAGATGGATTGGGTGTGAGGGGATCTGCCGGGTGTTGGCCAATCGGCGCTAAGACCCCCGTTTTCAGACCTCTGACTGTTTTGGTGAGGTCGGTCCTCATGATATTAGTGAGCTGGGCCTATTATTAGGCCTTGCAATTGGGATTGGTGTGAGAGGGATCTGCCTTGTGTGGGCCAATCTGCTTTGTGCAGACTCCCATTCTCATATGTGCTTATGTAAATATAGTTATAGAGAGATGGTGTCATGCATTAAATATCTCTGACGCAAGATGATTTATAATGTAATGACACCCAAAGCACCTACTATAAAATGTTAGTTCCTGTTTGAGATAATGAGAGTGAGAGGCAGGGTTGGCGGGAAGGAGGGATAGGCAGTGAGTCCGGTAAACATTGTAATACTGTGGTGGTGGTGGTGTTACTGAATGAAGTGCTGATTTATACCTCTAATAAATCCAGATATCTTCACTTTATAATTAAAAGTAAGTTATACGTCAATTATTAGTAAATATTGAACTTCCAGACATGCTATTTACTCAAATGACATGTATTGCAAGCACATGTTGAAATTAAATGTCCTTGTTGAGTAATGGAGCGAGTGATTTGATGGTAAAGTGTTTTCAATCATGACCACAGTTATTGGGCCTCAAATATATAGGATATATTGTAAGGTTAATGTCCTAAACCATAATTTCTTAACCAGGGGGGCGTTTGACAATACTAGGGGGGCGTAGGGTAATCGAAGCTCAAAATAGGGCTAGGCCATTCAAATCCATACAGGGTAATCGCAAAGACATATAAAAATAAGAAACTTTGATAGGAAAAATTCACAACTGTCATTCTGAGAAACCACATGTAGTGTTGACATAAAACTATTAATCAGTTTTAATCCTTGCATGGAGATTGGTTATTTTTTCGCCCTTTTTACAGTATCTTGCGTCTAAAGCATCCATACGGAATGGATATAAAAAAATAGTTCCTAGGAATCAGAGGCATGGGGGGGGGGGGGGGCGGCATCATGAATACAGTCCTGACCAAAGGGGGGTGCGGTGCTAAACAGGTTAAGAACCACTGTCATAAACTAAAGGAAATATTAACTGGAGGTCCATGCATTGTTCCTTTTTATGCCCAATTTCTCCATTCCTCCCTGACAGTACTGTAGTATGAGAGTGTGACCATATTGTACGTTGAGCGCCATGTTGGTGCCGTAATTATCAAACAACTGGGTCACAGTTTATGCTTGAACAGCTAGAATATAGATACAAGGACCAAACAATATATCCTGTACCAGTATTTTCCGATTGTTTAATATGGGTATGGACATATATGAGTGTAGAGAGAGGTTTATGACACTTGTGGTACCAATATGGTGGAGGTTGGCCGATTATGTTTCTTATTCTCCCTACGATTGTCCACTACCACTCCATCATAGTCCCTTCCACTCCCCACCAGATAATAATATAAACATACATAAAACTACGAGTATTCTTTCCGAGATCTATCAGGCCGGTGTGTGTGTGTGTGTGGGGGGGGGGAGGAGTGTTTGATAGTTCAGTTGGCACAGCCATCTATATAAGTTCCGTTCTATTGTTATTATCTCTTTCATTATGATGTAATCCTTTTCAATGTATACAGGGTATCATTAGACGGTTATTTTCAGCTTAGGAAAGGCCTGCTGGTGTTAAAGAGATAATTGGCATAATATTTGCTTGTTAAGTCTTAGAGTTACTTCCGAATCTCAATAACCTCACCTATTATATGCGAAAATCAAACTATTATGAGGCCATCCTATTGACATGTAATCTTACTGACGGTCTTAATACAAGTTATAGAACAGAACTTATAATGGTGACTGTACCATCACGGACGTAGGCTACACAGACACACATGTACACACACACACACACAAAGAACAGCAGCTTTCCAGTGAAACAGGAAATACAATTTAATTTAAAGAAATTACTCTTGCGTCACTAAATATAAAGAAAAATGTAAGTGATAAAGCTATGGCCTCAACACAAGGCCAACAAACTCTCTGGACTTCTTAACATGAATATATTATATATTGTTATTGGTTGCATACAAATATTTCCACTTTATTATCAATGCAAGAGCGAAGGAATAATTATACACACCGATAAACAAGCTCAAAACAATACCGATAATAAGGGACTTGTCGATATATTTGTGTTCCGACCATAACTCCAGGCAAGTGATGGTAGAAGCCTCATGGTTTACATCAAAATACTCAACAGAAGCCGGATACTTCGGAGGTGAATTGTGCAATTTAAAAGTTAATTTTAGTCCCGGATTTATGTCATTGAGTGTACGACTTTTTGAAGATCAACAGACATCGATAGATTCCATAATAATTCCTACATAGATTTTATGTATATCTGCAGATTGTCCTTGGTGATTCCCAAATTAGGTTGGAACAATGGGCAAGCATCTGATAATGACATGTTGATAAGCATACGTGGTCATCAGAGCTCAATTACCAGGAAAATAAAAATCACTGGTTTATTGGAAGGTCTCATTATTGTGTTCCATTACTGAAATATATATGAATTATGTATCGCCTGCATAAGACAATAGCAGGAGGCTGACGATAGCCAACACCTTCTTCCGACACAGAATGATACACAGGTACACATGGAGAGTGGAGTGGAGGAGGGAGGGAGAGACAGTGGAACGAAAGCCGCTGATTGACTATGTATGTATGGATCAACGAGTGAGGAAATCACTGATATATGTTAGAGTAAATAGAAGTATTGTAGGAGGGGGGGGGGGGTTGTCAGACCATTATGTAGTAGTACCTAAAGTTATGGTACAGAAGAAGTGGGGGAAGAGAGCTAGAGTAGGGCAGGAGAGAGGTAGAGTGGTAGAAAGGGTGGACAGTTTGCAGGAGGAGTGTAGGGATCAATTCAATAGAGCAGTAGACAGACAACTAAGTAGGTTTGATTGATATTGACTTCCTGCACTACGAGAGCCATTTCCTGAGCAAACATACACACATCATACATCCCCCAACCCCTACAAACACACACACACACACATATATATATTATATTAAACGCTATTATATTTTAATCCTACAGTTCGAGCCGTCTAATAAGATACTCGGACTTCCTTTTTTCTTTCACTGGCATTAAACGTCTGGGTTATTTTTAAAAACTAACCTTAAGCATGTTGTATTTTAAATTATATCAACATCTGTATTTTAAATCGTACAATTCGAGCCATCTAAAAGGATACTCGGATGTACCCTTTTTTTGTAAATACTGCTACGATATTTTCTAGCATTTTCTGAAATTTAATAATAATTGACTGCATGTATATATCTTTATAATTTATACAGTGAACCTACAATTTTCTATACTTCTTTTGGTGTGGAAATAGTTTTACTTATATATATATATATATATATATATATATATATATATATATATATACCGGTATATATATATATATATATCTAGATACAGTATATATATATATATATATATATATATATATATATATATATATATGTATATATATATGTGCTTCATACATGCACACAAATACTCGCTATATTCTAAAATCACACATATTTACCATAGATAGACGCACACTATGTGCATGCTCTATATTTAAAGAAAATACGCACACGGACATGCGTCCTCTACACACACACACACACACAGTACATCGGGAGATGATTTTATTTCCATGGACAAAGGTCTCTCTCTGGCTTTCTCTCTCACATTAGTAATATGCAAGCCTTTTATTAAAACGATGATCTGTTTGCATGCATGCTGACTAACTGTTTCGCTCAACTTAGGATGGACCTCTTTACACTGTAAACAGGTGTGGGTATAAAAAGGGTAATACAATTGTCTATAGTGTAAGATATATTGGTAGGTAGTGAACAAACCTATGCATTTATAAGAATAGACAAGTAAAACACTATCAATGTATATAATAATGTGTGTTTTATTCATACACTTGATTTGCGTGCAGTGTAATAATCAAGATGTAATAATCCTTTGACTCCAAGGCTGAATACAATCTTTTAATGATAGCCAGATTAACCCACTGAGCCCCAGCGACGCAAACAGTGCTTCGGTAATGTATGTAACGCTAAACCACAGCGACGCCTCGTTTGCGTCAGTGTCACTCCGGTCCCTATTACTCCGGTCCTATGGTACCTAGAGAGCTCAGATTTTTATGGGAACTGTGTAAGTATCCCACACACCCATGCCGATGGTAGAAAACTCTCAAAGTCCAACCGCGTGCGCGTGAGCGTGCAAAAACATGTATTTGGGGGGAAATTGCCTTCAATATTTTACTTTTGTAAAATCCGTTTTCGGGGGCTCTGTAGGACCTTTTTTTGAGCTTTTTGATCGGTTTTTCGTAGTTTTTCCTTCATTCCTAACCCATTTGCTATTGTTTCTGGAATAAACACAAATTTCAGAATCAGCCGGTCCTGGGTGGTACATTTATAAATATTTACTGGTACTCCGCGGGTTAATAGAAGAGAACTAAACATTACATAATATTTCCTGTTAGTAATGACGTTGCTATGTGTGTGATTGTGTGTGTTTCTTTGTGGGTGTGTGTGTGTGTGTTTGTTTGTGTGTGTGTGTGTGTGTCAGTTAGTGCTTGCGTATCATGAGGATCAGTAGTATATATTATAAGGTGTATTGGTGGTAATATTACCCATCATGTATGAGAACAAGAAGGTAAATCCTCATCAATATGCACGATGGTCTTTTAATATACCATTTTTCATACCCGCAGCCATTCACTATAACCCATATATATATATATATATATATATATATATAAATATATATATATATATATATATATATATATATATATATATACTAAGCCTATCAATCAACCTCCCTACCTGCTCAATTTGCCATATCAGAATCACTATTTAACATTACATGGGCATTCCAATCGCTCCCTATCCTTGCCAGCACTGATGGCTCACATCTCGGCACTGGCAGGACAAGTGGCGCCTACATTGTTTAATAACACACTGACTGTACCGTATTCTCCACTTACTATAAGAGTGTCAACTATCAGCTCTTCTATCTGCCCTCACATATCTGATCTCCATGTCTTTATCTGCTATGGTTGTGTGTGACTCTTTATCTGCACTAGTCGTTCTCTGTGAGCCACCTCCTCCATCTTGCACTGGGCGACACACATTGATTCCTCTCTATGTCCAGCTCGAAATGTTCACCTTTTTCCTTTGTTTGGATATCTTATGCCTATGTCAAACCCCCCACACCCACTCGTTTTTGTGATGTGGTTGTTGCTCGTATGAGGCTGAGAGTACCGTTACCTTTGGCAGTAAATGACCCGGTCTGGCTCGGCCCTGAGCCAGCTGTGTTGATCCCGCGAGAAAGACCAGCTAAAGAGCAGCAGCCACGACGAACCGGTGTTTTGTCTGGCAATTTGTAGCGAACAAGTTTAAGTTTGTATTATACTGTTTTGAGGCTCTTTCACTTTGACACCGGAATGTTGAAGGTAGATTTTATGGAGCTAAATTCAAATATAATGTACATGTTAAAGCTGCTAGGCTTAAATTGCCTGTAAGTATTGACAGATAACGATCTCGTGCTGCACCGTATTTTACACCTTGTTATACCAAGTAGGGAAATATATTATGACAACTAATATGTACGGTCTTCCCCGCACCATAATGATCTACAACAATAATAGTAACACAAACAAAAAATGCATTGTAAACAAAGAAGACCTTGGCCGCATGACCTGATCCACATGGAAAATACATGGTGAATAGCAAGCCAGGGATTCCCTGGCCACTGAGTGCATTACCTACACCAAAAACAACAATAATAATAAATGTATAAGAAAAAACCCTATTTCGTCTAGATGTTCTCTCACACAACGCCGATAACTCCTACGAATCATCCCCTCCAGCAGTTACATGTATTAGAGACACAGAGAGAGAGAGAGAGAGGTGGTGTATATTGCTGAATATCTCTGATGCAAGACGATTTTTTAAGTCATGGCACACAAAGCATCTAGCATAAAATGTTAGTTCCTGTTTCAGATAGTGATAGTGAGAGGGATAGGCAGTGAGCTAGAGCAACATTGTAGTAGTGTGGTGATTGTAGTGTGGGTGTATTACTGAATGTTGTGCTGATTTATAAGTCTAATACTGTAGATCCAGATATCTTCACTTACAATACCAGTAAGTAATACGTCAATTATTAGTAAATATTGCACTTCCTGACATGCTATTTACTCAAACGAGATGTATTGCAAGCCAATGTTGAAATTTAATGTCCGTGAGATGAGTAATGCAGGTAGTGATTTGATGGTAAAGTGTTATCAGTAATGAAAACCATTATTACGCCTCAAATACATAGGATATATTGTCTGGTTAATGCCATAAACTAAAGGAAATATTTACTAAAGGTCCATTCATTGCTCCCTTTCTTGCCAACTCCCTCCATTCGTCCCTGACGGTACTGTAGTATGAGAGTGTGAGCAACTTGTACTTCGGGCACCATGTTGGCCGTAATTATCAAACAACTTGGATATAGCTTAGGCTAGAACAGCTAGAACAGCTACAAAGACCAAACAATGTATCCTGTACCCTTATATTCCGTTTGTTTATTATGGGATTGGACATATATGAGTGTAGAGAGAGGCTTATGACACTTGTGGTACCAATATGGTGTAGGTTGGCCGATTATGTTCTCCATCCTCCCTACTACTGTCCACTGCCACTCCATAGTCCCTTCCACCCTCCACACAACTCCTTCCATTAATACGCTACACCAAAAATTCAGCCAGATAATAATAGTATAGACATTCATAAAACTACGAGTATTCTTTCCGAGACCTATCAGGCAGGTGTGTGTGTGTGTGTGTGTGTGTGTGTGTGTGTGTGTGTGTGTGTGTGTGTGTGTGTGTGTGTGTGTGTGTGTGTGTGTGTGTGTGTCTGTGTTGTGTGTGTGTGTGTGTGTGTGTGTGTGTGTGTGGGTGTGTGTGTGTGTGTGTGTGTGTGTGTGTGTGTGTGTGTGTGTGTGTGTGTGTGTGTGTGTGTGTGTGTGTGTGTGTGTGTGTGTGTGTGTGTGTGTGTGTGTGTGTGTGTGTGTGTGTGTGTGTGTGTGTGTGTGAACATCAGAAGACCGATCACAAGCTAATATACTATTCAAAATGATGGAAGACTTAATGCTGAAACAGATAATACATTTAGCAACAAGAAGAAACAATATTTTGGACATTGGGAGGTTTGACGTACCTACCAAATAGGAAAACCTACTATTTGGTAGTAGTCTTGGAAAATCCAACGTCAAGGCTATTAACCTAATTGCAATGACGACTTGTCTATTTTGACTGCTATGTCGTCATTCCAACCGCGGTTAAAAAGAAAACGTCTAGAGTCTACTCCTTATCTTGCTCTAGGAGACGTTGTACATTAACCAAAACTACCACCGAAGGTGAAAAAAGTATAGAAGAGAAGAAAAAGGGGTTTACCTTAGTTACCGCTCAAGGCCCATCCCGTGTTCCGTCATGCGCCGATCCCTGTCGAACGTGCGCATGAGCGACCCTCTCTTGTTATCACATCTCACGTCAGCAGAAGAACGCGGATGGGCAGGGGTCCGGCGTGAGGGAGGGTATTATGTACGTTGGATTTTCCAAGACTACTACCAAATAGTAGGTTTTCCTATTTGGTAGGTTGGGAGGTACGTCAAACCTCCCAATTTGTTAGTAGTCTTGGCAAATCCAACGTCAAGGCTGCATAACAAATAGGAGGAGGACATCCAAGCCCAACATACCAAAAAAACCAATGCATAAGACAAAATTATGAATGACAAAGAAACACAATTTAAACAAGAGAGTTTAATAAAAGAGTGAAAAACTGAGGAGTAGCTAAAAAGAGCAGTTTTAACACGTGCCCGTCATTCATAGTAATGCAAAATCATAGACTTGTCTTAAACCAAAAAGTACTGTACACAAAAACCCTTTTCTTCCAAAACGAACAAAAACATGGATCACATAAACAAAAACACAATTTCCAATGAGGCAAAAACACTTATGTACTGTATACATATAACATAATCCCAAACTTGCAATCCAGTGTTGCAAACCCGTACTTCCCTCCCCCCCTTTTCTAAAGAAAACAAAGTAAAAGAAAGAGTGACTAGGGGGGAAGACCAGGCAACTTCGCGAGAGCCCTAGGAAACACGACTCCCGAGAGCTATCACAGGCCGACGGGGTCTAACAATGGACATGGAGAGGTAGGAGGAGACGAAGGTATGGACAGAAGACCACAAACCCGCCGAGGCGACGTCAGGCAACGAACGAGTCTGCAGGAACCGTAAGGAGGCAGCAAAGGATCGCACATCGTGCGCAGAACCCTGACAAGCAGGGTTACTGGCACGAATGACCCGACAAATGTGGCATCCTATCTGTACCTTCGAGAGCCTCCTACCAGTCCGAGGAGACACCCACACAGCAGTACCCGAAGTCGGAGCCACAGACTCAACATAGGAGTGCAAGGCCTGCACCGGGCACAACACATGGTGAGTATGCCCACGCTTTAAAGCCTGGATGGTGAAAGGCCTGAAAACGTGGGTCTCTCTCTCATTCTTGGCAACAAAATGAGGGGAGGGGGCTAACGTGACGACATTCAAGGACGGGGAGAAGCGCATGCATTCCTGGGACCGCGACATGGCAGCGAGTTCAGACACCCTATCCCCAGTGGCCAGAGCGACAAGGAAGAGTGTACGCTCCAGCAACTGAACCGGTGTAGTATCCCGTGTATATGTGTGTGAAGCCAGAAGGTCCAGAGCACGCCCCAGATCCCACTGAGGAGGGATCTGGCGCGGAGGCGGTCGCTCCCTGAAGGCAGCCTTCATGAAGGAATCCAGCTCCTTCGGAGGAACGACCAGCCCAGTGACGGACTCAAAGACCTCCCGGATGGCAGACAAGTGGTTACGTATAGTGTTGACTTGAAAGCGACGTGTACGGAAGAGGTGAAACAAGTAGTGTAGGACGAGGGAAGGAGAGCTAACAGTCTGGCGAGTGTCCTGTATCCACCTAGTAAAAGACCTCCAGTGGGACTCGTAAGTCCCCCAAGTCGAAGACGTCCATGAACGCTTCAGGAAGTCAGTCAGGTCCCGTCCGTGGACTGGGAGCCACCGTGCCTCACGAACATCCACGATGCGAAGGCCAACGAGATCCGCAGGTCGCCAACCTGGCTCAAGTGGAAGTTTGAGAGAGGGAGAGGGACCGGACTCGGGCACCACCGCTTCAACTGGGAGTACCAAGCCTGGGCTGGCCACAGAGGCGCTATTAGCCAGACTCTGCCGCGGTACAGCCGCAGCCGCGCGAGGACTTTGCACATCAACAGTGCGTCTGGTGGCGGAAATATGTAGATCGACTGCCACCTGTTCCAGTCTTCCATGAAAGCGTCCGGAGCCCCCTCCGGAGTGCGAGTCCGGAGGGATAGGTACTGAGGCAACTTGCGCGTCTCCTTCGATGCGAACAAGTCGACCTCCGGAACACCCCAGGAAGCCGCGAGGTCGTCGAATACAGTCTGTTTCATCGCCCATTCTACAAGAACGCCCTGTCCTCGCGACAGGGCGTCCGCCCACATGTTGGCAGTCCCGGGCAGGTAGGAGGCGTGCAGGGAGATGTTGTGTCGGTTCGCGAGGAAGAACAACTTCTCTGAGATCCCCAACAGAGTCAAAGACCTGGAGGACCCCTGCTTTTGGATACAGTGGACAGCTGTCTGATTGTCCATCCTGAAGGCCACCGACTTTCCCCGAAGGGCCAGCGCGTGGTCCCTCAGGAAGAACAAGGGAACCAACAGTTCGAGGGCATTGATGTGTAGGTGTGTGTGTCCCACCCATCTGCCGTGATGTTGATGTCCCAGGTTGGATTGGTAACCCCACCCTACCTCGCTCGACGCATCTGTATCTACCCAGATCGTCGGCGGGGGGGCGGTCCAGGGCACAGCCGCAGAGAGCGTGCCCCGAGCAACCCAGTGTCCTAAGTGTCTGTGAATGGTACGCGGGATCGGCATGAGCCGATCCATAGGGGCCAACGGAGACACCTTGTTGCCCATGAGTATTAGGCGGCGCAGCCTGAGCCTCCCTAAGGGAATGGTCAGAGCGGCCCAATTCAGCGAACCCACTAACGAGTCCCAGATCCTCCTCGTGAGGGAGACCGAGTGCAACACGGCGAAGACCTTCCTGCGAAGTTCCACCGCGTTTGGCTGACTCTGGGTCACTGTAGCGTTGGTCAGATCCCATTCGAGACCTACCCACGTCACGACACGCGACGGGGTCAGGCGGGACTTGGGAATATTGATTTTGAACCCTAACTGTGTGATGTGTTGAACTACTGTGAGGGTGTCGTGGACGCACTGTTCTAGGGTGTCTGAAACTATCAACCAGTCGTCCAAGTAAAACAGGATCTGGAGGCCGCCCCTGAGGAGAGGATCCAGAGCCTGCTTTACCAGTTTCGAGAAGATCCGCGGCGCGATGTTGAGACCGAAGGGAAGTCTGTCGAACATGAACACACGATCGGAAGTCTGAACGGCCAAGAATCGCTGGAAACAAGGATGGATAGGAACGTGCCAATACGCATCCTTGAGGTCCAGCGACACTACCCACGACAGAGGTCGCAGGGCCAGTCATACCTGGTGCACCGTCAGCATCCGAAACCGTGTGTTCACGATGTGCCCGTTGAGGGCCGACAGATCCACCACCGGTCGCATCGCGTTGCAGTCCTTCTTCGGTACCAGAAAAACACGGGAGAGGAAAACCGGGTGACCGGCTTTCACCTCCTTGACGATTCCCTGCCCGTGCATGGACGTAATCACGTCGGCCACCTCCGAAGAGACAGGCCGGCTTCGTTGACAAGAGCTGAGTGGGGGTCTGGACTTCCATCTCCAGGTTAGACCCCTCCGTGCAATCTTCCGCCCCCACGTCCCTCGTGGCCACCGAAGGGCGCAAGGGCGAAAATAACCTGTGGGAGCCCCCGAGATGAGGTGAGCGACCCTTTCTGCGAGGCGAGAAGGAGAACAAGGAGGAGACTGACCTGGAGAACCTACACATTTTTTGACGTGGAGGGTCCCCCGGGACGGTCCCTACGGTCATAAGAGCCACGTTGACCACCCCTACCCCCCCTACCTCGCCGAAAAGGGCGGGTCACCCCATCCCCAGTCCGTCGTGCGTCGGACCCCGTCGAAGTGCGGCCGGAAGTGGAAGGCTGGCCAGCCCCTTCTCGGCGGGGATGAAAGGGAGCAGGAGCAGAAGTGCGAGGCGGAACCGACGCTCTGGCCGGCAACTTCCCTTTCCTGCGCCCTTTCTTGGCGGCAGCAGTGGCGGCAGCACCCCGAAGGGGACCGGCAGAAGGACGGGACTGCGAAGACCCTAGTCGCGACACAGCGCGTCTTTGCGTGTAGTAAGCAGGGTCCGCTGACAGAGAAGCGTAGCGTTCCCAAGCATCCTGCGCAAAAAGCCCCGATGTATATAGCTCAGAGTATAACAGACCCTGACGAATATCCAAAGGGGCCTTCCGGCAGAACGAGGACCTTACCGTCTGGCGTTGTCGAGTTGCCTCGCACAAAACCGCCTTCAGCTCGGGAACCAAAGACACCGCGAGCTGAAGGTGGATCCGCCGAACGTGGTCCAAGCCCTCGCGAAGATCGCCAGGTGCAGTCGCCTCGATAAGTCGCAGGTGGTGAACAGACGTCTGGAGGGAACCTAGAAGACAAGACAATAAGTTCGCCACCCTCTGCCGCAAGGTAAAATCCCTGTCGACAGAGGACTTATCTGGGTGGGAGAAGAACGGGTTAGCAATAGCACAAATTTCAAGTTGGGGAGCGCTAATCCAGGACCAGAACTTGCCATCCAATCCGCCGACAGATACCAGAGGAGGCAAAAGCAGTGACGACTCTGGGGGAGGGACTGAAATAGATCTGTCGACGGAACGGTTGGCAAAGTCTAAGGCCTCAGCAAACCAGGCCTCCAATGGGAGAGGGTTATCGAGCACGACGGCTAAGCCAGGCTTACCGTCGTCGCACAAACCCGTCCCATAGGAGGACAGTCCCGTTAACACAGCCAGGGACTGAACATCCTGAAGGATGTCCTGGCGGCTGAAGTCTGACCAGAGCTTAGTTCGAGGAGCAGACGGGGGCTTGGGCTTCACCGAAAAGTACTGAAGGTCAGTCCTTGTCGGGTACGCCCGCACCTCCACGTCGGCCACCTGACCATCCACCCTGATCGCCCTGAACTGCATTTTATCATTTATTTGGACCGACCAGTCCAAAGGTAGGGCCCTCTCATCTGACGGGAAGTCGGTAGCACGCTCCGGGTGGGAGGCCTGCACCCCCTTCCAAACAGCCAAGGAGCCATAGAGGAGCGGCATAGTCCGCGACGGGACCTTGGCCTTTTGGATGGGGGGCAAGCGCGGACCCTGCCCTAGCAGACGGAGGACCCCCGCATGTGAGACAGTAGGGGCAACCACCTGAGCCAGGGCAGGAGCAGTACTAGCCGACGACCGGGCAGGCGGAAAAGCAGGGCGAGAAGGAATGTGGTCCACCGCAGAGGGGAGGGGGACCAAAGCAGGGGTAGGTTGGGTGAGGCGCTGAGGTTGTGTCACCGCCAAGAAGCGCGATAAGAGGGATTCTTGCATCGCCTCCAAGCGCGCGTCGAAGTGTGACACAACCCACCCCTGCATAGCCGAAAATCGATCCGAGAGAGGCGACCCCCCGAAGATAGTTCGGCCCGCAGGGGCGAGCGTGAGCGAGAGCGAGACCCATGACACGAAACAGCAGCGTCGCGGCCCAAAGAAGGCGAGCGACGACGGCCGTGGCGGTCCTGAGGGTCTCGTTCCCGATCACTAACGCCCGAGGGGGAAACATCACCATCCCCCTCTTCCAGCGACACGTCAGCCCCCGAGAAAGGGGACCCCGAAACCTCGCTATACTCTACCGAGTCAAGCGGCGGGGTACCCTCACGGGGAGCCGGCAAGCGAAGATCAGGAATAGAAGAAGGAAGAGGAGCAGGATGACGGGAGGGGGAAGGCTGGCCGGGTGAAAGGAGGTCAGAAGGAGCTGCGGGGGAAAACAGAGCAAGGATCCCCGGGGCTGAGAGAACAGGGCGGCCCGACACCGAGGCGGAGGAGGGAGGAACCTCCACCTTGGGACGAGACCTAGAAGGAAGAAGAGGCACCGAAGCAGGAGAAGTAGGAGGAGAAGCAGCTACAACCTGGCGGAGCCTCGTGGACAGAGTAGAAGGAGGGGAGCAGAGGGCCAGCTACAGCATGAACATCCGCGCGCGTAGAGGACAAATGAAGAGGACGTCTTTTGTGCAGGGGAAGCGGGCGGAAGGTAGTAGAGCCCCTATCCGGAGAGGCCAGGGGAGGGCGTACAGGGGCAGAGACGCTAACCCCGGCCTCAGGGCGAGAACCATGACGAGGGCGAACGGCGGAGTCAAGGTGAGCAGGAGGACGAGGAGGGGCAGTAGAGGACGAGCGACGAGCGACGAGGAGAGCGAGAGAGCGTGGGACGGAGCTGGGGATCCACCCGACGATGTGACGACCGACCACGGGACTCAGGGAGGAGGGCCCGAGCAGGGAGAGGGCCAGGTAAACGGCCCCCAGACGGGTCAGGGATGCCCAGGGCGACGCGGATCCGGTCGTCAACAAAGGCCGGGGAACGGTGGCCCACAGTCCTGATGTGGTGGGAGACCACCGCCCACACAGACTGAAGGGATGCAGAGGCCACTGCCGCGTCAGAGGAACCAGGGTGATGGTCCACCACATCCACCAGGTCCATACACGGGCACACAAAGCAGGGAGGTAGGCCGTAGAGGACACACATTGAGAGTGACGTAAGCAGGACCTGTGGCAGTCCAAGCACGGGGAGCCACAGCCCTGGCGAAAGCAAGGCATCCCACCTGCAATGGAAGAACACACACCATAAGCAGCACGTTGACGGAGAAGTAAGTGAAGATAATGTCCAATAAAAACCAGGGAATGAGCATGGGTAAACAGGAACACACATGCAAACTGGAAGTCGTACTCACTCTAAACCGGGAGCACCGATGGAGGTGAGGAGGGCGGGTGAGGCGAAAGAGCACAAGCAGAACCTGCAAAGATGGAGAAAGTGTTAACCACCACTCAACACCTCACATGCAGGGTCCATAACACCAGGAAAGTGCATACACCAATATAGTACCAGGCAACAAGATGACACAAAAAAGGGTCACCGGGAAAGCCAACTATAACCGCAAATTTGCGGGCCAATGGAGGCATAACCGTACCGACACAACCCTCCCGCCTCACCGCGAGACCCCCCAGCGATCTCCGCAAATTTGCGGGGAGCCGAAACGTCCGTGGACCGAATCGAGCACTCCGCAAATTTGCGGGACCGGCCGAGATGGTCCGGCGCCGAAAAAGCGAGAGGAGCGTCTAGGAAATACCAACACAGGCCCAGAAAAAAGCGTCAACTCCTTATGACTCCAAGCGACGATGGCCATCAAGCTGAGCAGTGTCTTCCTTGATAATATCCTGACTCAACCGGTCAAGGGAGAGAGGCAAGCAAGACACACCAGGGGAGAGGAGGCACATCCCCCAGGAACCACCCCACCCACAGAGATAGAGCAAAGCCCATGAGGAGAAGTGGCAGGAAGGGTGGTTTGGTACAAACAGGGGCCCCGTAGGGTACCCCAGGTTGGGCAAAAGGGAATGAAAGGATGGAGGTGAAAACAGTAAGGGAACACAAAAACCAGTAAATGAAACTGGCGAGAAAAAAGGGTGGCCTAGCCGTGAGGAGAGAATGTGTCAGGGGCGAAAAACCCTGTGGTGTGAGGGAGAGGCCCCCGTGGGGTACCCCTGGATATCACGAACCACCAAGCGCCCAGGCCCTTGAGACACAGTGAAGGCTCGAAAGGGGGGACTCGGGAATAACGCTAATAATGCGGCCGACACAAACCCTACAAACAGCACCGCCACCACGAAATCTCAGATTGTGAACCAACTGTACACCTAGGCTATGAAAATATGAAAACTCATAGGGCATAGCAATTCCTGAATGAGAAACAAGCTAGGCTAAAATAAGCTAAACTATGCCCAGACTAACAGGAAAAAAAGAATATGAAAAGAGAAAGGAATGAAAAACACATACGAGGAACGCCAGGCGCCCCCGTACCTTCGGTAGCTATTTCCACACGCGTCTCCATTAAACACACTGAGGAGCCCATTTACGTGTGTCCTAGATCACGTAACATCTGTCTAACAAAAAGAAGGCCAGAAAAGCAAAAAACGAACCTAAAACAGGGTGAATTGAAGGAGCACAACAAAAGCGGACTCAACAATGGCGACGCGTGAAAAAATGATAACAAGAGAGGGTCGCTCATGCGCACGTTCGACAGGGATCGGCGCATGACGGAACACGGGATGGGCCTTGAGCGGTAACTAAGGTAAACCCCTTTTTCTTCTCTTCTATACTTTTTTCACCTTCGGTGGTAGTTTTGGTTAATGTACAACGTCTCCTAGAGCAAGATAAGGAGTAGACTCTAGACGTTTTCTTTTTAACCGCGGTTGGAATGACGACATAGCAGTCAAAATAGACAAGTCGTCATTGCAATTAGGTTAATAGCCTTGACGTTGGATTTGCCAAGACTACTAACAAATATTTCTCACCAACGATGAAGAAATTATAAGCGACATAAGACTCGAAGAGACAGATATCTCAGATCACCGACTTATGGTGATTGAAACAACATTGCAAGCAAGTCGAGAACCACAAAAATCTATGGCGAACACAAAAGACTTCCGATCCTTAAATTTTTTCCAGGATGACATAGATTGGAAAACCATCAACAATGAAATATCCAATACGGATTGGCATGGAGAGATGGAAGGACGGACAAGCACCGAGATGTACCAACATTTTAGTTCCAAGCTCCTGAACATATGTGTAGCGAATATCCCAAGTAAGAGACAACCACGAGAATACACAATCCCAAGAGAGAGGAAAATACTGATGAGGAAGAGGACAAAATTAAATAAACGATTAGTGGAAAGCGAAGAAGAGAATATGATAAAGCAAAAATTAGCACGTATCGAAAGAGACCTCGCACAGTCGTATGACAGAGAAGCAAAATCTGAAGAACGGAGAGCTGTGGACAACATTGACAAGAACCCAAAATACTTTTTTAAGTATGCCAAGAAAAAAACAAGCATGCGAACAACCATAGGACCACTCAAGTACAATGGATACCTCACCAGTGATCCACAAAAAATGAGCGAAGCCCTTAACCACCAGTATGTGTCTGCATTTAGTACACCAAAACTAGATACAGTGAATCAGTGGCATACAACAACACCGCCTGCAGAATCACAATTGAGCGATGTAGAGTTCGATAGGACAGATATAGAGACATCCATACGAGAAATCAACACATATGCCGCTGCAGGACCAGACTGTATACCAGCAATACTCATGAAGCAGTGTGCCTCCATTATATCCAAACCACTGCACATGATATGGAGAAAGTCGATGGATACTGGGGAAATACCTAGTCTCTTAAAACACGGACAAATATCACCCATCTATAAAAGTGGGCCGAGAACGGAACCAAAAAATTATAGACCGGTGGCTCTTACTTCACACGTAATTAAAATATTCGAGAGGATAGTTGTAAAAAAAGTAACCAAATATCTGGAGGAACAATCGCTTTATAACAAAGGTCAACACGGATTTAGAAGCGGAAGATCGTGCGTGTCGCAGCTTCTTCAACACAGGATGGATATTTTGAGTGCTCTAGAAGATGGAGATGGTGCAGATGCAATCTACCTGGACTTCTCTAAAGCTTTCGACAAGGTTGACCACTCAATCTTATTGCAAAAACTGGAACATATTGGGATTAGAGGTAGGCTACACAAGTGGATCGGGAGCTTTATCACTAATAGAAGTCAATCGGTAATGGTCGAAGGAAGCGAATCCAAGAAGTCGGAAGTGAGAAGTGGTGTGGCACAGGGGTCGGTGATTGGCCCCTTGCTTTTCCTCATATATATCAGTGATATCGACCAGAGTATACAGTACTGTAAAACAACCTCATTCGCAGACGACACTCGACTCCTGGGCATTGTGAGAAGGGAAGATGATTATAAAATGATACAAGATGACCTGAAGACGATATATAACTGGGCAGAAATGAATAATATGATATTCAATAGCACAAAATTCGAGTTATTGAGATATCGACACCCGAAGCAGGAAGTGGCCGACAAGGACTATACAACACCAGAAGGAGGAATTATAATCCAAATCAACCACTTGCGGGATCTGGGAAAAACAATAAGCGACGATGCTAGCTTCGACCATCATATTGATAATACTGTAGCGAAGGCCAGAAAGAATATGGGATGGATTTTTAGAACATTCAAAACAAGAGAACCACGTGCATTAATAGTATTATTCAGGGCCCTGATACTACCATTGGTTGAATACTGCTGCCAGTTATGGAACCCCACAAACATCGGCCAAATCAGAAAACTGGAGGCAGTACAACGAACGTACACGGCCCGAATCGAAGGACTGAACAACATGGACTACTGGCAGAGACTACAGCATTTAGACATGTACTCATTGGAGAGAAGAAGGGAGAGATATGTAGCAATGTACGTGTGGAAAATAATTAACGAAATTATACCAAATCTGGAAAACGAAGATGAAATTAGGACGACATACAGCAGTAGACGAGGAAAATTGTGCACTATTCCGAGTTTAGTGAGAACAAGGATGAGCTTACAAACCGCCCGCCCGCGGGCGGGCGGGCGTGCGTGCGGGCGTGCGTGCGTGCGTGCGTGCGTGTGTGTGTGTGTGTGTGTGTACTTACTCTAGTTGTACTTACTCTAGGTAGGTGTGTGTGTGTGTGTGTGTGTGTGTGTGTGTGTGTGTGTGTGTGTGTGTGTGTGTGATGGTTCAGTTCGTACAGTCATCTACATAAGCTCCGTTTTACTGTTATTACCTCCTTCAGTATGATGTAATCTTTATCAATGTACACAGGGTATCATTAGATGGATTTATTCAGCTTAGGAAAGGCCGGCGTGCGTCAAAGAGATAATTGGCATAGTGTTTGCTTTTCAAGTCTTAACACCTTACGAGCGGCCTATGCGGTTTATTATATGTACCGCACAGCGGGGTGTTTTTAGCCAAAATAGGGCTGTTTACGTGATCATTTTCATGCCTAAATAAGACCCAGAACGTAAAACAAGTACCTATCCCTGAAAGGGCATAAACAGAGCTTTCGAATGACACCATAACGATCCTTGTATGATGGATAGTTTTCTTGCAATAACCGTGCAACGCGAGTGCAAAAAGCAGGTAATTCGGTACTTTCGGTACATAATTGAGTATGTAGCGAGTGAGAGAGGGAGGAGGGAGCTGAGATTTGTGTCAGTAGGTTCGCCGCGGTGGTCTGGAGCAGTCATACGCTCGCTAGTCTCCTGCCACCACTTGTCTCTCTCTCTCAGCCACATTACGTGCTGAAATTGCCACTCGACCTATGTCGAGCGCCGCCACATAGTCCAGCTTTTTTTAACTCGACTTATGTTGCTCGCCGCTAATTAAGGGTTAAAGTTACTCTCGCTTTATGTTTGCCAAAATCAAACAATATGAGGCCATAGTACTTACATGCAATCTTCCTGACGGTGTTAATACAATTTATAAAACGGATCTTATATTGGCGACTGTACACATGCTAGGCTCCACACACACACACACACAAACACACACACACACACACACACACACAGGACTACAGTTTTCCAGTGAAGCAGGATATACAATAATATATATAGGGTAGCATTTGTTGATGCGTCACTAATATGTATAAATAATGGAAGTGATAAAGCTTTGGCCTCAACACAAGCACCAATAAACTATCTGAACTTCTTAGTGTAGCTTGTTAATCAATTATTAAAACACAAAACTTCAGACATTAACACCTTTAGTACCATAACACTATTTACTTTTAATCTAGTCAATGTCACATGATTAAATTTAACTTAGAAAGTATAATTACAAAGCTTTCAAACAATAATAATATTATCAGTAAACCTTTTGGCTGCCTCAAATCCATCTTTAAGAGAATAAGGTCGTCTAATGATAACCAGAAGAACAAGTAAACAAAAGGTGTTCTCATATATTATATGATACTGAAAGGGATAAGTACGGCAGAAATATTTAAGAAGTTTGTAATCAGTTTTGTAAAATGAACTTGTTTCTGGCTAACATTGTACTCCAAGAACTTTAAGAGTAGACAAGGCAAATATGTTCTCAATTATTTATCTGCACCCATATGCATTTCCCAAGCTGAATAATAATACTAAACACAAACTATTGATATCCTAAATAACGTGAAAGAAGGTTTCATTGAACTGAAGGTGTTAATAAGAGTAACACAGAACTTATGTTGGTGACTGTACATAATATGACCCATCAAGGAAGTATACATATACACACACCAATACACAAACACACATAAACACACTCACTTACACCAACACACATACACACCAACACAAATTCCCACCAACACACACATACACAAACACACACACCTAACCACACACACACATACATAAACTCACACACCACAAGACATACATACACAAACTCACACACCACACCAACACATATACAACCTTACACTTACACACCAACACACTCATATGCAAATTTACACACACATATGCAAAATCACGCATATACACAAACATATACCAACACAAACATAATCACACTCTGAAAACACACACAAACACCGCGGCCGCAGCCAGAAACAAAATAGGTGCAGAACTGATTGTCTCTGAAAGCGTCATGGGGGAATTGAACACTCATGTGTTTCAGGCTATAAGGAAGTTGGATTCGTAAACATCGATATTAGTACAAAATACAATAATGATATGGGTTTCTCATGGATAATATTTTATGCTGAATTGTGTTTTATGTATTTATAGATGTATTGGAGGTTTTATTAGACCAGTCTATTCAGCTCAGGAAAGGACTGTGGGAGTTAAAGGGTTACTTAATTTGTGTCTATATTTTCGTTTTATCCCCAGAGATCCTTCCTAAGCTCAAAAATGTCATTTACTGTTAACCAGAATCAAACTAACATTTCAACAAACTTGTTTTCCAATAGGCCTATGCCGTACCTACGTATCCCCTACGCGTATACGATGGCGCTTGTTTTTGGCTACCATCAAAAGATAATAATCTATTGAGGATACACTTGTGGGAGACAAAAAGGATCACTGAGTTTGTTTTTACTTTGTATTCCTCCGATACTTGCTTACCTTACTAAATGTTTTAGATACACTACAATAATAAAAGTACATCATGGTACTGGAAGTATTAATTTCTGTTTTCCCGAAGTTATTGAAAGGTTAATGTTGTAATCAATCAATCAATTGATAAGAAGCTAAAATATAAAGTCCAGAGAGTATTGTCACGTGTGTTGAATCGATACCATTATTACCATTTGTATAATAATAGTGACGCGAGAGTAAGTGCTGTATAACAGAAGCAGGTCAAAGCGGCCACATATCTACGTGGCCACAATCCTAAGCAGACTATGTTAGGTTAGAGAGGGGCCTGGTAAACTTAGGATAATTTATGATATGTTAGGATGAGGAAATTAGGAAATCCGTGATGGATGCTAGGGTATATAGGGGTATTGGAGGGGGTCTGTCTGATCATTATGTAGTGGTAGCTAAGGTTAGGATACAAAAGAAGTGGGTGAGGAGAGCTGGAGGGAGGCGAGAGGAGGGTGGAATGGTGAGGAGGGTGGAGAGGCTCCAGGAGGAGGAAGTCAGGGAGGAGTACAGGAGAGCAGTGGAAAGACGACTAGGTGGATTCGACCTGGAAGTGGAGGAGATGAGCAAGGTGTTTAAGGATGAGATCTGTGCAGCATGTGAGGAGGTGTGTGGAGTGAGGAGACGAGGGAGGTGAGTGAAAGGTACAGCATGGTGGACAGAAGAGGTAAGAATAGCTGTGGAAGAAAAGAAGAAAACATATAGAGAGTGGTTGGGTAGTAGAGGGAATGAAGATTTCGAGAGACAGAAACGAGCAAGGTACGTGGAGAGTAAGAGGGTGGTGAAGAGAGTAGTGAAGGAAAGTATGCATGTGAATGAAGTTGGCAAAGCAAAGACCTTATAAGACAGCCAATAAAACTTTCCATGAACTCCTGTATAAGGGGCCCTGTAATTAACCACCAAAGGTGAAGTATATTATATGTGCCCTCTTACAGCCTGAAGAATAAGCAAGAGTCTATGCATACGGAGTTCTATGAAATATGCCTTAGCAATTTCCAAACAGGTGGCCATTTCACTTTTCACCACTACCGCAGAAGGCACCAATTAGCAAAGCACCCAGAACGAAATTTAAGAAAAGGGTCCCATTACGGCCTAGAGGATGTTGTTCGACTAAATGCATGCACAAGTTCATTAAATTTGGTTCGGTAGTAACCGAGTGATACCAAATTTTGATAAGCGTCGCACTACTGCAGAAGGTGGCTATCTGGAGGGCGCCCAGGGTGGAATTGAAACAAAGGACTCTGTTACGACCTAGAAGGTTGATAATTTATATGCATATGTAAGGTGATTAACCTTTACACTGTGAAGCTATGGTAATTCAAAGTGCCCGCCGTGTGAAGGTATTTGCTTTAACTCTGACGAAAATGGTCATATTTACCAATTATATCATTATCACTTATCCATATGCACCTATTTTACATTTAATATGAAAATATGAACATTTAAGAGCAATAATAGAAGTGAGAATAGCATTTTGGGGTTGAAAAAAGACGTATTATTGCCACCTGGTCATATCATGAGGCTAGAGCCCAGGCAGTGAACATCCTCACTCTCTGACCTCCAGTGCGACACTGATGGGCTTGCAATAGATTCTCTGTGTTGCAAGGATCTCTAGCTGCGACGAATGTGTTAACGAGACTGCATGAGGGAAATTTGCGCAGAAAATTACCCGATAAAAGGGGGAATAAAAGGAAAAATAGCTGATCATTGAGGAGGGGGGAAAATGAAGGGAAGGGGGGGAGGAGGGCGACACATATGTTGGAGTGGTAGCAAATAATGGAGGGGGATTATCTCACCTAATTACATATTGCTTAGTTTTGAGTCCCACTTGGATGTTTACAAAAACAAAATTTAAGCGCTGGCTCTATAGAGGACGCTCGCATTCCACCACAAAAACCTCTATAGAGGACACTCGCTGTTTAAGGTTAAATTTGGTTCGGTAATAACGGAGAAAAAATAATTTGAATAAACGTTGTACTACTGCAGAAGGCGGCGATTGGGGCATCCAGGCCTAAATATATATAAAGTTCTCTGTTACAGCGTAGAGGATAGATCAGCGTATATTCATGTGATAAAAATATAATTTGGTTCAGTATTAACCGAGAAATAGCACTTTTTAATCAGCGTCACCTTAACAACAAGAAGACTAAGAAGAACAACAACCTGAGTAAACCCTAGAGGTTCCTAGCTTTGCTCGCAGACCTAATAAATAACCACAAAATCACTGTCACGGCGTGGAAAGATAGGTGTCACTGGGGTTGAGTTTACGTGTGTCACTGAATGTTGTGTGTGGTTGTAAGATATTATCATATAGTTATGGTCTCACAAGAAGTCCTTTACAAAATATTCTACTTCACAATGACAGACAAATGTGTTTTGTGCCCTCAACTATAGATGCATATCAAGTTAGAAGAGAGGTTTGTTATGCAGCCTTCAGCAAAACTAATTATTCGTTCTGGTTGTGGTCCAACATCTACGGGTCTCCTGGGCTCGTCCTTGTAGAGGCTTCAACGTCAGGGTCGGTAGTGGCGGTCCTTCGGCAACGTCCTCCAGCGGGATTCATCACGGGCTGCAGCTGGCTCCTTACCATCTGGGTGTTGGTGAATGGGGGGAAAGGCTCAGGAAAGTTACTAGGGAGTATGAAACTTGTTTTATAGCAATCTAGCAACTCCTATACTTAAGTCCAGGTGCCAAAACAGAACAGTATCCTTATCAAGCCTGGAGGGTCAGAGGTCTACACTAAGTGATGCGGACCAGTGTACTGTCCACCTATGAATCTCCCTGCTTTAGTCTAGGAAGCTGTGCTCACCATTGGGCCAGAGAATCTATTTGGGGGATCGGACCAGTGAACTGTCCTCCTAATGATTCTCCCTTCTTGAGTCTAGGAAGCTGTGCTCACCATTGGGTCAGATAATCTATTAGGGGGTTCGGACCAGTGATCTGTCCACCTAACAATTTCTCTACTTGAGTTTGGGGGTTGCACTGACCAGTGTACATGTGACCAACCTTTACCCAAAGTGAGAGTCTTTACTAACTGCATGAACCAGTGTACAAGCAGAAAGTCACTATCCAAGTCTGAATATATCAGGCTATAAGGACCAGGCTCCTCCGACCATAAACTTATCTCTGTCACCTGTCCTATCTCTCCAGTACAGCCACCCGATCCTCCTAGCCGGCGGCGCTTGTGGCACTTTGGCGCTGCCGACTGGGAGGCTCTTCGGCAGTACTTCTTTGATTTCCCATGGAATGATTTCTGCTTCCATGGACGGGGACCCTCGGAGAGTGCTGAACGCATTACCGAGGTAATCCTATCGGGCATGGAAGCATACATTCCATTCTCTTTCTCTCAGATTAATGCTAAAAAATCTTGGTTTACTCACGCCTGTTCTACTGCTGTCCGCAATAAGGAGGAAGCATTCAAACGGTACCGACGCCTTAAAACTCAAGACTCTCATTCTTCATATGTTTCTGCCCGGAATCAAGCCAAATCTGTTCTTCGACTTGCCAAACACTCTTTCATCAATAATAAATGCACTGAACTATCCAACTCTAGCTCTTCCCAAGCTTTCTGGCATCTAGCCAAAAACCTCTCCAACAATTTCTCTTCCTCGTCTTTCCCTCCCCTTTCCCACTCTGATGGCACAACCATCACTTCTTCCTCTGACAAAGCTAAACTCTTCGCTCAAACTTTTGCTAGAAACTCCACCTTGGATGATTCCGGTGCTATTCCTCCCTCTCCGCCCTCCTCTCTCTTACTTATGCCTAATATCGTAATCTCTTCTAAAGATGTACTTTCTACCCTCTCTGGGCTTAACACTAATAAGGCGTACGGTCCGGACGGTGTTCCTCCTGTTGTTCTCAAAAACTGTGCTTCCGTGCTGACTCCCTGCCTAGGCAAACTCTTTCGTCTCTGTCTATCCTCTAACGTCTTCCCTTCATGCTGGAAGTTTGCTCACATTCAACCTGTCCCAAAGAAGGGTGACCGCTCTCATCCCTCCAACTATCGTCCAATTGCTCTTATCTCTTGTCTTTCTAAAGTTTTTGAAACTATTCTTGCTTCCAAATTTCTTAAGCATTTCTCTTCTCATAATCTGCTCTCAGATCGCCAGTATGGCTTCCTTAAGGGTCGCTCTACTGGTGATCTTCTTTCATATCTTACTAACTCTTGGTCATCCTCCTTTCGGGACTTCGGTGAGACTTTTTCTATTGCACTAGACATATCGAAAGCCTTCGATAGAGTCTGGCATAAATCTTTAATTTCTAAACTACCCTCCTTCGGTTTCTATCCCTCCATCTGTGCCTTTGTCTCTAATTTCCTTTCTGGCCGTTCCATAGCTGCGGTTGTGGACGGCCATTGTTCACTTCCTCACCCTATAAACTCCAGTGTTCCTCAGGGCTCTGTCCTATCTCCTATTCTCTTTCTAATTTTTATAAATGATCTCCTTAACTGTACCTTAATTCCCATCCATTCATACGCAGACGACTCAACCTTACACTACTCCATTAGTTTTTCAGAACGCCCCAGCCAGCAATCCCTCAACGACAAACGTAATGAAGCCATAGAACTCTTAAATTCTGATCTAAATACTATTTCCAATTGGGGCAGAGAAAACCTTGTTAACTTTAATGCTTCCAAAACCCAATTTCTCCATCTATCTACCCGTCAGGATCTCCCAGCGGACTATCCCTTATTCTTCAACAATACAAAAATCAACCCTTCATCTTCTCTCAATATTCTTGGTGTCTCTTTTTCTTCTGCTCTCATTTGGAAGGACCATATTACCAGTCTTGCTAAGGCAGCCTCCCAGAAGCTGGGTGTGCTCAACCGCCTTAGGGGGTTCTTTTCCCCTGCACAGCTTCTTGCTCTGTACAGGGGCATAGTGCGCCCTTGTATTGAGTATTGTTCACATGTGTGGGGAGGTTCCTCTCACACCGCTCTCCTAGACAAAGTTGAAAGGAAGGCCTTTCGTATCATTAACTCCCGTCCACTCACCAACTCTCTTCAATCTCTCTCTCTCCGCCGCAATGTTGCATCTCTCTCGCTATTCTATCGCTACTATAATAATCAGTGTTCCTCAGAGCTATCCCAGTGCATACCACCTCCTTTACGTAGGGCACGTGGTACCCGTCTTGCAACTCAATCCCACCCCTACTCTGTGCAACTCTCCAACCCAAGAGTGAAACGTTACTCTCAAACTTTCTTCTACTCAACATCTGAGCTCTGGAACTCTCTCCCAGAATCAGTCTTTCCCTCTTCCTATGACTTAAATTGCTTCAAACTCCGTGTGTCCAGGCATTTTGGCTCGAACGTCCCTTGATTTTGGCCCTGTCACTCTTTCAACTATGGGGGAGGCACTCGCTATAGGCAGTTATGCCTTTTGCCTCCCTCAATCACATAGAAAAAAAAAAAAAAAAAAAAGTGTACAGGCAGCAAGTTAAAGCACAGGACTGGGATTAAGCAGAGTACTCTGACTAGTGTACTGGCAGTAAGTTGATTACCCAGAATCTGCACAGGGACTCGAGTTTACACGGACCAGTGTACTGGCAAACTGTCGTCGCTAAAGCTATACAATTCTACCTTTTCTGTATTTTAGGCAAGTGGGACAGTCCAGGAAGCTCCAAGTCTTTATATCTCTCGAACTGACAAGTGTACGGGCAATTAATTTAGACCAGGAGTTTAGTTTAGGCTAGATGATGTTAGACTTTACTGACCAGTGTATGGCAGACCACGTTACACCATGGAATCAGCAGCTACTCAAGATCCTAGCCTGTCTCCCCTTGTCGGGAATAGTGTATGATGATCCCGGCAGTTTTGAGTCCAATTGTGTATTTGAATTTGGCGGTATTGTATAGTAAGTACGATTTTGGCTAGTACCTTATGTACTGTAGTTTATTATTGATTGTAGGTTAAATATTAACTGTAATGCATAAATATATACATCAGCTCTAGATGTATCATGAAACCCATCATAGGTTAGAATTATTATGAGCCGGTAGTCATATGTAATCTCGCGAAGCAAGAGAACGCCGGCCGTCTGTCTCATCAAATCAGCCGTAACAATCACTCCTCCCTCTGGCCCGGACTCAACATAGAATTCACCATGTGCAACCACGATTAATATATCTTCAGTCCTACACTAGTACACCACCAGTCCTCTAAGCTAAGTTCATAATGTATTGATATTGTATTATATGAACATTCCTGCATGTCATTCATATGAATTAGCCGTGTGTAAGAGGACAGGAAGCCACCCATAGAAATCTTCATATTGGTAATTATATTATTTAATTTATTTTCGGGATGAATTCACGTACCAGTGATTGCATAATTTAACCTATATATCTAAATTCCCCACAATAATAGGTCCTTCGAACTCTGGTAATTACGATATTACCGTAATAGTTTATGTTTACTTCCATTTTTTCGCTTGTGATATTACAAATGGCTGCCACCGCGTACAGTGTTGGGCCAACTGCCCTTTCGATATAGTAGTAGCCTACCTTCGTCCTCGTATTTTTTCGAGGGGGAACCGTCTCTATAGTTTTTGGGGGGTCTAGTTTCCCGGTTTTTGGACGTTGTGCTCCTTAGCTTTATTAGAGGGTTGCTGGGCTAGTGCTGAGTGAGGGTGGTTTAGATCGGTTCCATTTCGCGCGGTTAGGCAAGGCCTACAAGTGTCTTTGGTTGTTTTTTATATCGCTTTTGGTAGTTTAGGTGTTCTTTATGTTTTGTCTTTGTGAGACTCGAATTTAAATTTTGCTGGAGGGGAGGGTTTCTCATGTGACCTAATTTAATTAATTTCATAACATAGCCTAGTTGCTTATAGTTACGGTCATGAGTGTCGGTGTTTGTTGATTCCTAAGCGATAGACAGTCAGTAGTCAGACCTCATGATTGTGGCTTAATCAACTAGGCTTACCTGAAAAGGTCCAATCCGTAAGTTCTTCCCCTTAATATGCCTTTTTTGAATAGATATTGCCTTTATTTCTGTTTTAAAATCATCATGGCTCAAAAGAATCATCCCACAGCCACTTCTGGGAGTGGCATCAGGGTAAATTTTGTACTGTCCGCCTCTTATAATCAGAGCCTGGGGAAAGTGGTTGGCGTATTATGCCATAGCTATGTGAGCCGCATCGGAGTGTCCCACAGAGAGTACTATGACCCGTGATTTGTGTTGAGGGCTTTTGGAGCACCAGGGGCCACTCTCGACAACATCAGAACCAAGAGTGCTTCGGATGATCTATTGAACCTCCGACCCGAGATTACTGTACTGGTATTGAGAGGAAACGATGTTGTCTCTGGGATAGTCCTGCAAGAGTTGGCGGTGAAGATTAGAGATTTGGCCCTGGAGATTGAGGCAGAAACAAACGGTCGTTGCCTTGTACTAGGGATAGAACAGAGGGAGTCTCCTCAGGGTATTCCGGCGGATGAGTACCACAAGGTGAAAATCTCTGTGAATGCTCTCTTAAAGAGAAAGCACAAACACCTTGGTGGTCGGTTTTCCCCGTACAGTTTCGGGAGCCAGTACTTGTCCGAGGATGGCATCCATCTCACCTATGAAGGCAGTGAGCGTTTGTTGGCCCAAATCATCAAAATGGTAAGGGACCATCTTGCGTCGCAATAGCCAGTCTCCTCACTGATAACTCGGGTGTCATTATGTTGTTTTCAGGTTAGATAATTTCCTTTGCCAAGTAATTTAGATTGAAGGGGATGAAATTATTATGTAATATCTTGTGTTATTACGTTTGCATTATGAGGGTTTGCCGCTGTTGATTCCTAAGCGATTGACAGTCAGTAGTCGGACCTCATTGTAGTTTATCGAGTTAATATATTAAGAGCTTAAAAATTACAGATTTAAAGAAACTTAAGATTTTAAAAGGAGGGATGAAGGAAAGCTTGAATAAGTGCTTAAGAGATCTTGACAAATTTTTAGACATTGCCTCTGCTGATCAGATTAAGGGCAAGAATGCTACTGTAACTAAATCGCTAGCCACTTTTGATAGTTATGCTCAGCAGGTATGTGGTTTGTTGTCAAGTCCTGAAGATATGGAAGACGAGATTTCAACAGATCTTGAATATATTGAAGATATTAATACAGCCTTAGCTAGATTAGCTTCAAGTCAAGAATCGCACACTGTTAAGGTTACCGCTACTCCAAAGGCAACTGGTTTTAACCTTCCGAAACTTACCCTGCCAACCTTTTCTGGGCATCCGACTACCTGGACTGGATTTTGGGATATTTTTTAGTGTTCCGTTCATCATAATATAGCTCTTACATCCATCCAAAGGTTTACGTATCTCCGTGGACAGGGTAAAGGGGAGGCATTGAAGCTAATAGAGGGGTACAAGCTAGAAGCTACAAGCTATGAGTCTGCAGTGGAGCTATTGAAAAGAACTTATGGGAGAGAGGAAGTAATAAAGACAGCATTAATAACAAAATTCTTCGCTGTAGATCCTCCATCATATGATGTGACAGATTTAAAGGAGTACTATGCCTCTTTTGAGAGCCTCCTCCGGTCAGTGGAGACGATGGCTATCACGAGGAAGGAAATCTACAGTGTAAATATCCTGAACAAGGTAGCCTCTCCCCTTTAGGAAATAGTTAGACGGCAACTAAGCGACACTCCACTGGATTTAGAAGCGTTGGTGCAGATATTCCAGACTGAAGTGTTCAACATGGAGAGTATTGGACAATACCAACACATGGAGATGTCGCCATCCACTGCGGCTTTCCCGGTACAGACTTCTAACCAGAAGAGGACGATGTCATCAGGTTGCAAGTTGTTCAGTGTACACGGTCATCCATGGTATCTCTGTCCTAAGTATCCTAAGGTTACACAGAAAATTGGCAAGGCTAAATCGCTTCACTTGTGTACAAGTTGTCTGGCGAAAGACCACTTCAACAGTACTTGTACAAATTCCTTCATCAAACCCTGTAAGTATTGCAAAAGAAAGCATTGGCTTTCCCTTTGTACCCAGTCTGATTGGCACGACGGCAAAGAAATGGGGAGAACCACTAAAGAGTCACATGATAAAAGTAAAGGTGAGGGTAATAAAGTATCTGCTATGTCCATTGCTTCTAGAGAATGTCAAATGCTTCCTACTATGATGCTGCCAGTAGTGGGGAGTAATACTAAGCATATAATGATGCAAACCTTACTCGGCCAGTGCTCACAGAGGTCATTCGTTCTGCGGTCATCATTGCCACATCTCAAGTGTACCAGCAAGGGTCAAGAGAATTTGCGTCTCCATGGTTTCACTGGTGAAGTAGATTCCAGTGACTATGATATAGTGGAGATTTCCTATGTATTGTTAGGGATTTCTATTTCATTCAAGTGTCACTGGTTGTAATTGAGGTATTGTGCTTGTTATGGTGGGTACGATCCTTAATTATTTATGATTGAACATCGTATGCAATGTTATGAGCCTGTTATAATTAATTCAACCTGTAGACAGCTTCGTTTCATATAGGAAGATATTGTTGTTCAAGAGTGTACAGGAACGAGTGAGGTGAGGGAGGCTTCGTGCAGACTACCCCCCTTCCGTTCACATTCCATTCTACCCCCTATCGTCCTACACTCGTAACCCTATTCATTCTCCCCCTTTCTTCCAACCCCCTTGCTCTTCTTAGTTGCCTGACGTACGAATGATAGTGATTATAAGTAGGTAATATTGTATTTAGCTTTTCTAATCGTAAGTAATGTTTACAAGATATATCATAGAGTTCTTGGTAAAAGTAATACTTTAATTCAGCAAGTATATAATGAGTTGAGATTAATACAGTTAGAGAAGTTGGTATCAGAGCCAGGTGCGCTAAGGGTATAAAAGCCGCTAGTACCGTAACAGCAGGTAGTGTATTCTCCACCACCATCTTAAGCTGACCTGCCCTGAGTTCGTTTGTAAAAGACTCTCCATGAGTTGAATAAGTATCGCCTAGGATTTTTTCTATGTTTATTGATTGCTTTCACTTACTCTCTTGGAGGGTATTGATATAACTATGTATTATTTTCTTAAGAGTTTCTTTATTATTTCACATCAATATTTCTCAAATTTGATATTTTCACTAGAAGTAACTTTTGTGTATAATTAATCTTTTAAATAAATTATAATTATATTTTACATACTTTTTACATTTTACCATTATATGCTAGTATATTATTTTGTTGATTGTTGGGATAAATCTAAGTCAAAGTAACTAAAAATAACTAATTATGAACGAGTGATAAGCAAGGAATAACTTTGGGGTTTTTAGGCTAAAACAGCCATTTGATATCAACTGATATTTTATGAACTTGCCACATCTTTTCACCTACCAAGGTTTTAGTGACTACAAAGAGAGTTGCTAGTTTTTGTGGAAGTTTAACATACCACTTATTCTTGACTGAAACTGATTGTCATATTTTCCGCATTTTGTGAGGCTAAATAATAAGTCCTCGTTTTGTGGTTTTTAGTGGAATGTTTCTTTATGTTATGGGTTCGAACCCCGCTCGTAACGTAACAGTATATAGAAGGAATGTATGTCCCATCATGGCTGTTGTGGTCGACAAACTTCCCAGTTTCTATGTGGCATCAGAGATTCAACCACAATTGAAATATATCAGAAGCAAGGGTTTTAAACTGGCTGATGATCAACTCTCTGCTAACAATGGAATTATGCTACTGGTCGGAGCTGATTATTACTACGACCTGGTTCACCCAGGATAACGGCGGATAGATAAACTGATATTACTCCCCACAATACAAGGGTATGCCATTTCCGGATCCTATGCAACTTCACCTCAAGACGCAAAGGTGGAGGTAGTTACGGTCCTTAAAGTAGCAGTAAGCCCCATTGGCAAATACGTTAGGTCTACTGTTCCTCATAATCCATGCACTGATACAGATAAGCTATGGGACTTGGATAATATTGGAATTGACCCACATGAACTTGATCGGGAGTCCAAGCTAGCGTTGAACTCATACGAAGAAACTGTAACGTATGATTCTGGCAGGGGTCAATATGTGGTAAAACTCCCTTGGAATGACAATAAGAGTAATATACCTACAAACTTCAATCTAGCGCTTGGTAGGTTACGGGGCCTTCAGAAGCAGTTTGTCAAGGATCTAAATTATTGCGAGACTTATGCGGCAGTACTAGAAGAGCAGGTACAACGTGGATTCGTTGAAAGAGTAGATCCCAGGAAGTATGGGGAAAACATTCATTACCTTGCTCACCATGGGATAAAAAAGGACAGTTCCACCACTCCTGTTTGTATTGTATATGATTGCTCAGCTATATCCAGTGATCGCTCTTATAGGCTGAATGATTGTCTCTATACCGGTCCATCCCTGGTCTCTGATCTCGCGCAAATGATGTTACGCTTTAGATGTCGTAGATTTGCATGGGTCGCCGATATTGAGAAGGCCTTCCTGATGCTTCAACTCCATCGTGAAAACAGGGACTCAACAAGGTTTTTATGGCCACGGGACCCAATGGATCTAGATTCAGAGTATCTGGTCTACAGATTCAGAGTCGTCTTATTTGGAGCGACCTGTTCCCAGTTCCTTCTCAACGCTACTATCTTGCGACATCTTGAGGAGGCTGAACTAGATCCTGACTTCAAGAATGAGATCAAGCAGGGGATCTATGTGGCCAATCTTCAGGGCATTGGAGATGATAAAGATTTATTGCTCAAAAGATGCTGGGAGATCCGCGATATATTTGCCAAGACTCATTTATATTCGAGATAATAGTGATCTTTTGAAAGGTCAATTTGCTTCTGACGGTGTAACTACTGGGAATAGTGCGGTGAAGTTTATAGGCCACAAATGGGACACTACCACAGATTGTATATCCTTCTGTCACACTCCATGCGACAGAGAGATTATGACCAAGCGAAACTGCTTAAGTTTGTCTGCAAGGTTGTTTGATCCCCTAGGCTATTTGCTGCCTGTAACTATTCGTGTTCGTATGTTTTTACAGCAACTGTGGCGGCTAAAGCTAGATTGAGACACACCTCTCTCGACTGAGCTGCAAGATACTTGGCGGTTAATTCGGTCGGACCTTTCCACATGTTGCAAGGTCCAACTTGATTGTCAAGTTATTAGAGGTCAACAGGTGGATCTACATGCCTTTGCTGATGCCAGTTATAGTGCATACGGTACTGCCATATACTTATGCAATGGTAGTGAAGCGAAACTAGCTATAGCAAAGGCCAAAGTAGCCCCTATTAAGAAAATTACAGTTCCTAAATTAGAACTTGTCTAATAAAGTTTACACTGGATGCTTATACAGACATACTACAAATTGATAACGTCTATGTTTGGAGCGACAGTCAAATTTCACTTTCTTGGGTACACAGCCAGAAGATGCTACCTGTTTATGTTTCAAATCGCACTGATGAGATATGTAACTTAGTTCCTACAGCTATCTTTCGCTATGTGAGTTCCAAGGATAACCCCGGTGACATAATTTCCCGGGGAATCTCGGCACAACAGTTGTTGTCATCCTCTATTTGGTGGCAAGGACCCACATGGTTTACTTCTCCAACTCATTGGCCACAGGATTTCAGGGATTGCATATCTGATCCTTCAAGTCGGCCCCAAGATGATGTGTTAAGTAGTTCGACTGTGAGTTCTACACATCAGAATAACACGTTGGTAGAGTGGGACCATTATGGCAGCTATGATCAAGTAATGTGTATATTTTCATGGATATACCGTTTCATTAACAACATGAGAAGTCGGGTTCACAGGTCTTTCCTTAGTGAAGATTCAAAGCAAATCAGACTCCATGAATTGAGATCATCAGAAACAAATTTAATATGTTTAGTACAAAGGGAATCATATTCTACTGAACATGAAATACTGAACTAGGAGTTAAAGGCCAAACCCTCAAACTTAATGGGGCAGCTAGGATTATATAAGGAAGGAGGCATAATTAAGTGTAGAGGCAGGATCCAGAAGGCGGACATTAATGATTCTGCGAAATATCCTGTCCTCCTTAGCTCCTCTCATTTGATTACCAAACTGTTGATTCGCAAATGTCATGGGATCTGCCTACATTTTGGCGTAAATTATGTTCTGGCTTATATGCGACAACGTTGGTGGATTCCTAAGATGCGACAAGATATTAACACCTTACGAGCGGCCTATGCGGTTTATTTATGTGTACCGCACAGCGGGGTGTTTTTAGCCAAAATAGGGCTGTTTACGTGATCATTTTCATGCCTAAATAAGACCCAGAACGTAAAACAAGTACCTATCCCTGAAAGGGCATAAACAGAGCTTTCGAATGACACCATAACGATCCTTGTATGATGGATAGTTTTCTTGCAATAACCGTGCAACGCGAGTGCAAAAAGCAGGTAATTCGGTACTTTCAGTACATAATTGAGTATGTAGCGAGTGAGAGAGGGAGGAGGGAGCTGAGATTTGTGTCAGTAGGTTCGCCGCGGTGGTCTGGAGCAGTCATACGCTCGCTAGTCTCCTGCCACCACTTGTCTCTCTCTCTCAGCCACATTACGTGCTGAAATTGCCACTCGAGTTATGTCGAGCGCCGCCACATAGTCCAGCTTTATTTAACTCGACTTATGTTGCTCGCCGCTAATTAAGGGTTAAAGGGATCCACAATAGCTGTACTATCTGTAAAAGATTACAGGGTAAGCCTTACTCCCCAGTTGATCTACCTCCCTTGCCTGAGTTCAGGGTACAAAGGACTGAACCATTTCAGGTAACCGGGGTAGACTATACGGGAGTGATTCAAATTAGGGAATCGCCCGGTAATATCACTAAGGTATATGCTGTACTCTTCACATGTGCGGTAACCAGAGCGATTCACATTAAATTGATTGACGACTTATCCAGTGAGGGGTTTTTACATACTTTAAGACGCTTTGCAGGTTGCAATGGTTTCCCTCAAATGATTCCGAGTGATAATGCGACTTGTTTCGTCGGGGCATCCAAATATCTCCAGAATATAATGGATGACCCGCAGGTTGTGTCTACCCTCACTGGAAAGAGTTGTCAGTGGAAATTCATACCAGCATGTGCACAGTGGTTCGGGGCGATTTGGGAGAGGACAATAGGTATTGTCAAATCTTCCATGAAAAAGGTATTAGGGAGAGCCCTGGTGAATAAAAAAGAGTTGCAAACCGTGTTAACGGAGATTGAGATGTCAGTCAATGACAGGCCCTTGACCTATACCTCGGCAGATATTGATGACCTCTTACCCATTTCGCCTTCCATGCTAACACTTGGACGAAACTTTAATCCCTTTCCTAGGTCGTCAGTAACCAACGAAGATCTACAAGATCCTACGTTCGGCGATGCTGACGCCACACATTGTCCCTTTCAATATATGAACAAGGTGTCAGACGATTTATGGAAGAGGTGGTCACAAGAATATTTGCTGTCTCTTCGAGAACGTCACTCTAATATAATCAAGGGGATGAATCACCAGTGGCCTCGTATCGGGGATATCATATTGATTCATGATGAGCGTCCTAGATTATATTGGAAGCTTGGTAGGATTGTCAATTTGTTCCAGGGCATTGATGGTCATATTAGGGTTGCTCGATTACAGACTTCGACTGGGATTACTACTCGCCCAGTCGTAAGGTTATATCCCTTGGAGCAGGATGTAAAACTGCCTGATGTTACCGGCGCCTCTACTGATATACCTCTACAGGGGAGTGCTGGTGACAGTGGTCCTCTGGGTGGAGCTGTTGATAATGGGAAGGATGATCCTCCTCTGGCTTCCAGTGGCGCTCGCCCCAAAAGGAGGGCGGCTATGAGTTCCGTGGATCTTTGGAGATCTAAGATAAACCAAGGCGATGTTTGATATCCTTTTGTATATTGCTACTGAATATTGTATTTGGTGGCGGGCAGTATGTCGGGAATGGTGTATGATGATCCCGACAGTTTTGAGTCCAATTGGGTATTTGAATTTGGCAGTATTGTATAGTAAATACGATTTCGGCTAGTACCTTATGTACTGTAGTATATTATTAATTGTAGGTTAAATATTATCTGTAATGCATAAATATATACATCAGCTCTAGATGTATCATGAAACCAAATCATAGGTTAGAAATATTATGAGCCTGCAGTCATAATGTAATCTCGCGAAGCAAGAGAACGCCGGCCGTCAGTCTCATAAAATCAGCTGTAACAATCACTCCTCCCTCCGGCCCGGACTCAACATAGAATTCACCATGTGCTATCACGATTAATATATATCTTCAGTCCTACACTAGTACATCACCAGTCCTCTAAGCTAAGTTCATAATGTATTGATATCGTATTATGTGAACATTCCTACATGTCATTCATATGAATTAGCCGTGTGTAAGAGGACAGGAAACCACCCATATAAATCTTCATATTGGTAATTATATTATTTAACTTATTGTCGGGATGAATTCACGTACTAGTGATTGCATAATCTAACCTATATTTATATTTTATTAATTTCACCACAACACCAAACACCCCCAATGAAATTAATTAAAGTATATATGATCCATTGGAATTCGAACCCGGGTTATCACACACAGATTTTTGCCACCTTAATTAACCCGTAGAGTGTCAGACAATTATTGACCCTATGCATCTGCCAGTGCCAGAGGATTTTTTATTTTTACTTTTTTGGCTAAATCTATCAAGTTGGGTGAAAAAGGAAGGATAATGGTAAAAAAAAACACTCCCCTTGTCCATTTTCGCCAGAAATCAGGTCCCCGATGGTCCCGAATGTAGACTTTTATGGTATCGGAACTATAGGTAGGAGGGTAGTGGGAGGGTGGTTTGGGGGATAGTGGGGGTAAGGTAGAAGCGTAATTGACTGTGTTATAAATATGAAGAAGATTGGTGAGGTAGTTTCGCCACCACGAATTTTCCTTTTTTTCCTTTTCTTCGTTCAGATACGCTAGAAGTGGGTGGTGGGAGGCGGTTGGGGGTGTGGTGAGGGGAAGGCAGAAGGGTAAGGGACTTGTCACACAAATATGGAACCGATTGGTGCCGTCGTTTCGCCGCCACTGATTTTCCTTTTTTTTCCTTGTGAGGCGACCAATAGTCAGCGAGTGGGTGGGGGAAAGGGGTTGTGTTGGTGGTGGCAAGAAGCCAGAAGGGTAAGGTACATGTGGTAGAAATATGAAAGCCATAGGTGCAGTTGTTTCGCTGCTACGATTTGTTTTCGGCGAGTCCGTATATATACGGACCTGGCACTGGGCATGACAAGACCCTAGTCCGTATATATACGGACCTGGCACTCTGCGGGTTAAATTAACCATTATACCACCAGGACGGTTAAAGGTTTATGCACACGCTATATATCTAAATTTCCCACACCCCTCTTCTGGTTTCGCCCATCTAATCACGCATTCAGAAACATAGGCAGGGGTGAGGAATCTGAGGGTACAAAGGGCATGTGGGTTAGTGTGTCAATTTAAAGGACTTGGGGTCGACCCCTGCAGCATGGGCACAACCTGGGTGGTTGCGCTGTGAGTGAAAAGGATCTGCATACTCTCTTTGGAATATGGTGGGCACCCGGGTTGGGGTTGCGTTTGGCTCGTTTCTTCTCCGGTGTTCTTCTGGGCATCTCTTTGATGTCTTTTGGTGTTTCTTTGATGTGCTCTGTTTTTTCTCCTTTTCGTTGAATGGTGGGGTGATCTCCTGTATTGCGTTGGTCCAAATATTTCGGGTTTCTGGTGCGTCTTCCAGTTCTTGTGAGTTTCCTATTTTCAGTTCGGCTCTCCTTCCTTCTTTCTTGTTAGCGTCTTCCCGTTCTTGATTACTTCCCAGTTTCTTTTCTATCTTCCTCTTCTTTCCTGTTGTCTCTCACATCCTTTTTTGTGTCCTTCTTTATCCCCTGATCCTATATTTCTCGTATTTCAAATACAAATCATAATGTAGTATGTTTAGTTTAATACATTCAATTATAGATGTTAGTAGTTAAATAACTTGTGCAAATAATGATAAATGGAGCAGAATTTCAAGTTCTGGAAGTCAATTTAATTAATTAACTTAACCGATGAACTTATAATTAACGTAACTAGTTAATTTCCCAAATTTGAGTTAACTTAATTTAATTTAGTTGACATAATATCCATATTTACTTAACTAGTTAATTTAATGAGTTAATCGACCCAACTCTGTTTACCAGCATACTAATGTACCGGTGATGAAAAACGGAGCTATAAGCCGCGTTTTCCATCACCCCCACTCTCTCCGATAGACTGCAAAAGGTGTCGTATTACACCATTAATACTTATGCTGCAGGCATATTTCCGCCTATTTCTGCCTTATTAGGGCTCATTCAGGCATTCCTGATTGATTAGGAAGGTGTCTGAATGAAATTAATTTATTCAGCCGAATACTAGAAGAAAATAGCTTCAAAATTACACCAAAACGAGCTTCATAGCTCGTGGGGTTCACCCGCAGCGCTACCATAGACATTCGCTAAAATGAGCATTTATCGCTAATGTCGCGATACATTTGCCTTTGGCCGTGCTGTATTTCTCGCGAGACTCTGACTCAGAGCCCTCAGTGCCGTGGCCGCCTGGCTGGGAGAAGATTGTTTGGCCTGTCATGCTCCCGCTCCCTTGCACTCGATTCTATAGGCTTTAAGAAGCTTTAAAAGCCTGTAAATTGCTGTAAATTGCCATGGCATTCGAGAACGGCTCCCGCAGGGAAAGGGTTAACGGTGTCAAATGTCAAACCAACTCAATCCTGCTCCTACGCTGGTTTAAGGAAGTGAAGAAGTAAATCTTTTGGGCTACCCGGCAAGCGCGATAGGCCTCACGGAAGGCTTCCTATAGGGAACGCGATAGGCCTCACGGAAGCAAGACCATAAAAAAAGCCTTCCAAAAAAAAAAAGGGCCTATCAAAACAAAGGATTTTGTCTCTAGGTGAGATAATTCCCCTCTAGTACTCATCCATGTGTTTCTCACCCCTCCCCCTCCCCTCCTTCCCCACCTTATTCCCCCCTCCCCCCCCTCCTCAATTATCACCTATTTATCCTCTTATTATCATCATTTATCGGTTATTTTTCTCTCCCGCGATAATGTAGCACAAGTGGGTTGCATAAAAGATCGTTATGCAACACCCAGACACCGGCACACACCGCCCCGCTCGTCTCAGTTGACTCCCAGACAGCGAGAGGGGAGGGCTGCCTGTGGCTCTCTCTCGCCTGAGATTATGACCGGGTGGCCAATATCTTCGTTTTTCACCACCCAAATGCTTTTCCCACTTATTTTAGCACTCTTGAAGGTTCATATATACATCATATATGTAAAATAAAGGCATACCGAAAACAAATAATGCTTTATATTGTAAATATAACGAATTCTGTCAGAATCCAGGGCTAGAAATGCACAAATAACTACCCTAGCACTTAGGTCTATATCGCGCTTGTCAGGTTAAGTATATATCTGAAAGCAAGTCATCATATTTCATTGGCGAGTGTACAAAAAATCAACCTAAATGTAGTCTTAAAATAGTCTAAACATACACCAAAGCCAAGTAACTCATGACCATTCGAAATTGAGATTTTGTGTATTAATCCTAAAACAAGTGAGTTTTGAAATTTATGAGTGTAAAAATTATATATATATATAATATTCTAATATACTATTAGAAACTCCAAAATGTTCTCCAAACCCGAATATGCGAGGAAATAATAGCGTTGTTGTTGTTGTTGTTAAAACAACAACAACAGTGTGTTTGCTTGTACGATCTTCGGGGAAAGGAATGCTTCGTTTATTAAACCCTCTTAGTAGCGTTTTATGTGAATGTTTTCAAAACTAATGGAACTGAAATTGTGTGTGACTTCCAAATCAATCTGGTGATCTCGGAACTTTAAAATAATTGTAATAGTTTCAAAATCTGACCTAGTTTATAATTATATGAAATGAATAGTCTTGTACAATGTTGCCAATGTAGCGGCTACCACTAGATCCAGCAAATCAGTTCTGTCTAGCGACATCAAGACATGATGAATTCTAGCGATGTTAAAGAAATTTATAAAAAAATTAGGAATAGTGGAGATAATTCGATTGCTATAGATGATTCTAGATACTTTACCTTATTTTTTTAGTCACATTATGTAAGATTTTAGTGTCTGGGGACTATCTAGCGACTTTTCAATTCTATTCTAGCATATCCATTTGTGCTTTATTTGATCCTGAACTTGTATTGTAATTTTGCTCTATTTCTCCACAACACTTCCTATATGGTATAGTGTATTGTTTTAATATATATACCGGTATATATATATATATATATATATATATATATATATATATATATATATATATTTGTATATATATATATATATATATATATACCGGTATATATACAGTATATATATATATATCATTATATATATTTATATATTTCGTATCATTAACTCCCGTCCACTCACCAACTCTCTGCAATCTCTCTCTCTCCGCCGCAATGTTGCATCTCTCTCGCTACTATGGTAATCAGTGTTCCTCAGAGCTATCCCAGTGCATGCCACCTCCTTTACGTAGGGAACGTGGTACCCATCTTGCAACTCAATCCCACCCCTACTCTGTGCAACTCTCCAACCCAAGAGTGAAACGTTACTCTCAAACTTTCTTCTACTCAACAGCTGAGCTCTGGAACTCTCTCCCAGAATCAGTTTTTCCCGCTTCCTATGACTTAAATTGCTTCAAACTCCGTGTGTCCAGGCATTTTGGCTCGAACGTCCCTTGATTTTGTCACTCTTTCAACTATGGGGGAGGCACTCGCTATAGGCAGTTGTGCCTTTTGCCTCCCTCAATCACATAGAAAAAATAAAAAATAAAAACAAAATATATATATATAATTATATACTAGGAGGGGTACCCGGCGTTGCCCGGGTTTAAATTCTACTACCATAATCACCATCATCAATCACTACTACCACAATCATCACAATACTACTACTACCATAATCACCGGCCTCGACCTCCCTGTGCCTCATTAAACGGCGACCTCGATTTCGGCCGCTAAATGACCTCCGATTTTGGATCTGACCTCATCCGTACCCCCATTTTGGGGAGCTGCGAACAACTTTCGTTCCATACACCTTTTCGATCGGAGGCCTTCTTCTGCCCCAAACGGCCATTTTTGTCGCTCCCGTTTACTGCATAAGTTCTGCCGAAAGTTCTGCCGAAAATTTTATTAAACAAAAGTGTCTCTGATTTCCACTAAACTCGCCTAAACCCATCTCCAAAGCCAGGGCTTTCCAACGGTGCCCCACACTCCCACCTGGCACCAAAACTGTGGGAGGAATTTAGTAACAAAGGTCGGGTAACTGACAAACAGACAGACAAACATTGACCTTTATTTTTATATATATATATATATATATATATATATATATATATATATATATATATATATATATTATATATATATATATAGCGTATATATATATGTGTATACAGTATATATATATATATATAGTATATATATATATATATATATATATATATAATAGATTATGAATGATTGTCAAAGAGTCATTAATGAATGTTAAATACATTTTATTTTCCCACAGGAACAGCGTGTATCACCAGTGAGGCAATAATCAAGCCCTTTACAAGAGGCTTCAATTATAGAGTGAAGGTATTCTGTGATAGTGCTCAAGTAAACATTACACACACAAACTGCTGCTCAAGAAAACAAAAATTCAATTAGTGTTGACAATGTAAAAATAAACACTGATATATTGTTAATAAAGATAGTGACCATGCTACTGTAGTGTCAAAGTGAACATTGTCACTCATTATAAAATATAAGAACAGTCGTCTATACATAATTATCAAGGTGAAAATTGTGACTATATAAACTTATAGTCATCATAATACTGGAATGTCAAAGAAAAACATTGGGAACTATATCTGAAAAATATAATCTTTATAATACATTAGTGTCATAGTAAACATTGTACATTATTTAAACAAATACATTAACATATAAAGCAAAATGTTGGGGTGAATATTGAGGTATCTGTGAAGAGTTTAACATAATATATAAAGTTTCTCTGTGGAAAGGACTAAAGTAAATATAAAGTAATAATGCCTACTTCAGGAAAGTACCTAATTAATGGTCTGCGTTATGCACTTATGCTAAAGGATGTAGCAAGACTAGTTGTAGTTACAATCTTAACATGGGCAACCCCTACTAAAGGTTCTAATGTTACGTTTGAGGAGTACTTTACTAACGATCTTAAGCTTTCCAAAACAAAATGTAACTTTGATACAACTCAAAAGCCGAAAATCGAGAACTCCTGTGATTGTGCAGACTTTGATGAGACACTTCTTGCTAAATGCTTAACATTAGCCTGTAAACATGATCCAAACTGGACTGATTTTGATTGTAGCAAAGTGTTAGACTACAATAAACAATTGAAAGACCTTAGGAATGACTATGCTCATGCTACAACTATAAGCCTCACTGATACAGAACTTGATGATAAAATGACGAAACTTACTAATATCTTAACTAATAGTTTAGATGCAGCCAAAGCAACATTTAAGAGGGATGATTCAGAGTTGGACTCAGAAAAGTCTGAAATGAAAAATAAGCTTCACGACTTACGTCAGAGCATTTTTGGAAAGGATGAAAGATTAGCAGCTTCACTAGATGACATCATCGAAGAAGGCAAGAAAGAACTGGAAATTATTCTGAAAATGTTTACAACGTTTGACCCTCTACACGCAGTGCGTCCCACTGGGCTGAAACTACAAGTAGCAAAGCTTATCTATCTATCTATCTATCTATTGCCTGACGCCGTGATCCCCGAAGGGGTGGCCACGAACGAACCGCCCCCATGCACCTCTGTCCCCAGTCAGTCGACGCCCCTCCCCCCAACCATCACCGCCTTCGTTCATGTAGTTCCTCACTCCATCCTTCCACCTCATATTCGGTCTACCTCTCCCCCTCTGTCCCTCCACCTCGCTCTCGTACACCCTCTTAGTCATTCTCTCGCTTTCCATACGTTCCATATGGCCGAACCATCTCAAGTTGTTCCTTTTCACACTTTCCAGCACATCTACCTCCACACCACACCTCCTTCTTACTTCCTCATTAGTCTGTCTATCCCTCCATGTAACTCCGCACGCACTCCTTAAGTAATTCATTTCCACTGCTCTCACTCTTGGTCTGAGTCTCTCAACCAACGTCCATGCTTCGCTTCCGTAAGTCAGTGTCGGGATTACCACACTGTCATGCAAGGACTTATCTTAAGGTCATGATAAAGAGAGCAGATGCCAGTGGTAACGAAGAGAAGCTGGAATATTACAAACTATTAAATGCAATCAAGCCTGGAAAATCAGAACCTCAAATATTAATGATTGAGGGACAAGCTGGTATTGGTAAAACAATGCTGCTACAACATGTGGCCCAGGACTGGTTGGATGGCAGCCAAGCTCTTGAGGGTCTGGACAAATATGATTTGGTCTTAAGAATATTGTGCCGAGAAACACACATCCAATCCTTTGAAGAACTGATAAAGACAATGATGCCAAAGTTCTGCTCCAAGTATCAGGACCTAGCGCTAGACATTATCAAGGATTGTCGCTTGATGGTGACGGTCGATGGGCTTGATGAGCAAACTGATCAGTCAAAGAAGCTCCTTCAAAACCTTCTTGATGAACTGCAGGACCGTCCAAGTTGCACAATACTCTGTACATCCCGACCCGAGTCTATCCCAGATTTTAAGAGGAAAATTGGCAGATATATTATGAGGGAAGCTGAACTCCTTGGGATTGCTAAGGGAGAGAGACGTCAGTTTTTGTTGAAGTACTTCAATGCTTGCTGCCCAAATAAAAACACAGATGAGTTGTTGCAGGTATGTGGAAAGGTACTACACCAGGAGCACTATGGGAAGCCTATTAACCTGGTGTTTCTTGTGTGGAAGTTCATCGATGACCCAAGTAGTATTAATGAAGACAACACTCCCACTGACTTCTACGACTGGGTCCATCGGCTTGGTCTACAGAAACTGAAGGGACGACTCACAGACTGTTCTTTAGATATGTCAGACTTGGAGCAGCTGGTGTGTGAGGACCTAGGTCTGGTAATGTTACAGGACCTTGCACGAAACCAACTCGTCCTTTCTCCACAAGCAATAAGACAGTTTAAGTCTGCAAGTAAAGCACGAGGACTGACACAGTATACGGAAGTAATGTCTGCCTTCTTAGTATTGACTCGCGACTCAAGCCATATGAAAGACAAAGAAACTTATTCTGCTCCACATAAGGGAATGCAAGAATACCTTGCATCCTTGTATGTGGTTGGCAAATTCATTAATGCCAAAGGCCATCGTACAATTAAATCTAGACTTGCATCCTTGTATGTGGTTGGCAGATTCATTAATGCCGAAGGCTGTTGTACAATTAAATCAATTCTGAAGAATGCTGTGCCAAAACTACCAAGTAATTGCATCAATTTGATACAACACATTGCAGGTGTTTTGTATCAGCAACTGGATGCTAATGATCCTCGGCGGGTCACGGCAGCAAGTGAGGTGGTGGAGCTAATGCACCAGGCTGGAGTCAAGGAAACCAGAGACTGGTTAGCATTATTGGAGGATACCAAGTGTTCTCCCGCTCTACTCCAGGCCATTGTTCCTCATATAGATAATAAAGTGATCACGGTAACTGACGGCACTCTCAAATCCTGGTGTAAACTCCTGCCTCACCTGAAACAGAGAGAGGTAAAGATTGATCTTGATGGTGACCCCAGCCCCCTGGCCAACCTCTCCCTGGACTGTCTCCATCATCACCGCTACACGTGGGTAATACTGAGCCAGTATTTCCTTTGCCAGCACGTCACCACCGACATGGGAGTTGTGGACAACTTCCTTCACCACATATTACCCAGGTAGGTCTTGTTACTTCACCAGGTGTGAGGACCACATGTTACTGATCACATGTACACTCACGCGTACTAAAAGTTGCTCAAGGGTGGGTCCTTCCTGTCCCTACTCCACCCTGGACAGGTGCAAGGGGGGAGTCCGGTCCAAGTCTACCCCCACCTTCCACCCCCAACTCTGGGGGAGTTCTCTAGCTGGCAGTTAGTAATTAGCAATAATTCTTCTCATGTATTATAAATTATTGTTAAATCATCATTGCACATGCTTACATTGGTCAACATTTAAAATATATTAGGAATTTATTAATACAATATACTGTATAATTGCATTCTCAAAATGAGTCTCTATACACAACATGGGCTACAAGAATCTCTGCTGTAGTGGATCTCTCTCTCTCTCTCTCTCTCTCTCTCTCTCTCTCTCTCTCTTTCTCTCTCTCTCTCTCTCTCTCAACACGCAGACTACGAGGTCAGTTCTTTCAAGTTTTAAAAAATATGTAATGGGTTTGATAATGTGTATCATAGCAACATGTTTAACCTCAATATACAACCATGGCTGGCAGTTAGAATTGAACAGGTTCAGCACTAGTATTTGTGGAAAATGTTTCCCATTTGTTATCTGTTCTACCTGGAACAAACTTTCCTCAGAAGTTGTAAACATTTCCTCATTTGAACAGTTCAAGAAGACAGTAGATAGTATTTTGCACACTGTAAGGAGTGTAGTGCACTGAAAAATGTATCTCCTTCCACTTCGAATATTTCCCCGTAATGGACCGTAAGGTCTTTTGAGATACTAATTATTACTTGTAACTCCTTGTTACTCTCTCATAGCACACACTTTCTACAACCAAGATTTAACGGGTCTGAATGTGGTATACAGTATTTCCCTTAATTAGTGTGTGTGTGTGATGAATGTTGCCTTTATTTGACACACATAGAGGAGAGTTGATGGTAAAACTCTCTATTAATCCCATTAATTATTTGGGGGTTTGTAGAGGTGAGAGGCTGGGATCACAGATAGAGACAGAGAAGGGGGAAGTGAGAAGGCGAGCCTTGCTACTCAAGGATTCTATACTCAAACCTTACTAAAAGTTCACACCGACTTTGAAGTAATTTGTATCGAGTTCTACATTTAATTTATCGAAAAAAGTGAAGGCCATATAGAATGAAATGCAGACCGCTTATTGTATGTATGGTATTGAATAAATGGGAGTAACTATTTGAAATGATAGACGAAACAATCATTAACAGTCGCAACATTATTCCAGCTAATCTTTGCCTTTAGTCCTTTCCTGTTATGATATAAAAGCCCGACTATGTAAGTAATTTGAGAACCTAGGAGTAGATTGTAGAGGTTGATGTATAGTGCAATAATGGTGAACATAATATCCTGCATACTGTATGAGATTAGATTTGATTACGGTATTATTCTATTGAAATCACATTAAGTCTTGATGGTAGAAAGTAGTGCAATGAGAGTGAGACACACACACACGCAGAGAGAGAAGACCATGACAGCCAAGATTCGTGTAACCCACGTTAAGTATAGAAACTCATTTTGAGAATACATTTATACAGTATATTGTATTTTTAAATTCCTAATAAATGTTAAATGTCGGCCATTGTAAGCATGTGCAATGATGGTTTTGACAATAATGTGCAATACATAAGAATAATCGTCGCTAATCACTAACTGCCAGTTAGAGAATGAAGGTGGGGTAGTTTGGGGGTGGAAGGTGGGGGTAGACTTGGGCCCGACTCCCCCCTTCCACCTGCCCAGGGTGGAGGAGGGGAAGGAAGGACCCACCCCTGAGCAACTTTTAGTACGCGTGAGTGTACCTTATGACTCATATATTAGGTTTTATGTGGCAGTGTTGAGAAAATATGGTTACTCACATTTATGTAATACTGACTACCATCATTTACCTAAATAATTCCTACTTAGCTCCTGCAGTATGGTGGCATCATTTTCACTTTATTCTGGCTATAATTAGTATATTTTATTTAGTTTAGGAAAACCCACTAAGAATAATCAAGGTGGTGTAAACTATATAAATTAACCCTTTGACTCCCACAGGTCCTTCCTAAACTGAATAATATTTGTCTTAAGTTAAAGCAGAATAACATGAGCATTGGTGTCACCATATAGAAGAGGTAAACCGTTTCAGTACGATGACGCCATTTTCAGCATTTTCAGGCTATTATTAGACATCAATGTTACAACCTTTATTAAGGGAGGGTTTAAGGCCTTTCTGCCCCCCTTCGCCCTCATATTAAGCCCCATTAGTTATGATGTTAAGACCTTTTGCCTCATTGCCTTGTCAATACTTTTAGTGCCATTTATGTGTCGATTATTTCCTGGCGAGCGATATCAAGCCTGTAATTTAGGACGAACCAGCCTTTGGCCGTGAAATTTTTCTTCCAAAAAATGCATCTCTAAGGGGGATCTCAGGGATGTTTTTTTAGGCTTGTTGGAGGTCTAGCAAGGAAACTAAAAATATATATAATATATACATGAATAGATCAAACAAATAAACCTTACCCCCTTTAATTTAGTTTTATAACATTGATTCTATAAATTTATCTTAAGGTAAATATTATTTTGTGGAGGAAACCAGAATGAGAACGAAAAAGGTATTATTCCATGAAAGGAGTTAAATGTTATGGCATTTATTATTCTTAACTACAACATATTTTGTATAAATAATTTACTTAGAAGCCTACCACAAGAACATTTAAAAGATAATATTGGTTGATAGTGCACACAATTATTATACGACTGTTGGAATAATTAGAGTAAAAAACTAACATAAGAACGTAATACACCTTAATAATTATAAAACAATAATTAACTCTTCAATGTTATAAATATATATATAGTGGTGTGTGTTAACCTTTTCAGTATGATGATGCTCTTCTAAGCTTGATTATGGATATCATTTGACGAATATTTAGCTAGGAAGGTCCTGGTGAATTCAGAGGGTTAATTGAGATTGTTTTAACCTCTTATAAAAATGGGTTCATACTAAGCTGAATAAAATTGTCCAATGTTACCCATAGTATAAGTAAAATGCTGTCACTGTTCTGAAGGGCTTAAGGCGATGTCATTGAGCAAATATATTGGCCGATTATATGAAGATTTTTTTTTTTTTTTTTTTTTTTTTTTTTTTTTTTTTTTTTATGTGATTGAGGGAGGCAAAAGGCATAACTGCCTATAGCGAGTGCCTCCCCCATAGTTGAAAGAGTGACAGGGCCAAAATCAAGGGACGTTCGAGCCAAAATGCCTGGACACACGGAATTTGAAGCAATTTAAGTCATAGGAAGCGGGAAAAACTGAATCTGGGAGAGAGTTCCAGAGCTTAGCTGTTGAGTAGAAGAAAGTTTGAGAGTAACGTTTCACTCTTGGCTTGGAGAGTTGCACAGAGTAGGGGTGGGATTGAGTTGCAAGACGGGTACCACGTGCCCTATGTAAAGGAGGTGGTATGCACTGGGATAGCTCTGAGGAACACTGATTATTATAGTAGCGATAGAATAGCGAGAGAGATGCAACATTGCGGCAGAGAGAGAGAGATTGCAGAGAGTTGGTAAGTGGACGGGAGTTAATGATACGAAAGGCCTTCCTTTCAACCTTGTCTAGGAGAGCGGTGTGAGAGGAACCTCCCCACACATGTGAACAATACTCAATACAAGGGTGCACTATGCCCCTGTACAGAGCAAGAAGCTGTGCAGGGGAAAAGAACCCCCTAAGGCGGTTGAGCACACCCAGCTTCTGGGAGGCTGCCTTAGCAAGACTGGTAATATGGTCCTTCCAAATGAGAGCAGAAGAAAAAGAGACACCAAGAATATTGAGAGAAGATGAAGGGTTGATTTTTGTATTGTTGAAGAATAAGGGATAGTCCGCTGGGAGATCCTGACGGGTAGATAGATGGAGAAATTGGGTTTTGGAAGCATTAAAGTTAACAAGGTTATCTCTGCCCCAATTGGAAATAGTATTTAGATCAGAATTTAAGAGTTGTATGGCTTCATTACGTTTGTCGTTGAGGGATTGCTGGCTGGGGCGTTCTGGAAAAGTAAAGGAGTAGTGTAAGGTTGAGTCGTCTGCGTATGAATGGATGGGAATTAAGGTACAGTTAAGGAGATCATTTATAAAAATTAGAAAGAGAATAGGAGATAGGACAGAGCCCTGAGGAACACCGGAGTTTATAGGGTGAGGAAGTGAACAATGGCCGTCCACAACCGCGGCAATGGAATGGCCGGAAAGGAAATTAGAGACAAAGGCACAGATGGAGGGATAGAAACCGAAGGAGGGTAGTTTAGAAATTAAAGATTTATGCCAGACTCTATCGAAGGCTTTCGATATGTCTAGTGCAATAAAAAAAGTCTCACCGAAGTCCCGAAAGGAGGATGACCAAGAGTTAGTAAGATATGAAAGAAGATCACCAGTAGAGCGACCCTAAAGGAAGCCATACTGGCGATCTGAGAGCAGATTATGAGAAGAGAAATGCATAAGAAATTTGGAAGCAAGAATAGTTTCAAAAACTTTAGAAAGACAAGAAATGAGAGCAATTGGACGATAGTTGGAGGGTTGAGAGCGGTCACCCTTCTTTGGGACAGGTTGAATGTGAGCAAACTTCCAGCATGAAGGGAAGACGTTAGAGGATAGACAGAGACGAAAGAGTTTGCCTAGGCAGGGAGTCTGCTATAAGTTATTAGATAATTATAAGTGAAGGTTGTTATTGTAAGTTACTATCCAAGATATACAGTACACATACTAAATATTTAATCTGCCATATTGAAGGTGAAGTTCATTGTATACTTAACTCTTTCAATATAATTACATTATTTTCTATAATTGTGTTTATCATTGGAGGATTCCATTAACTTGGGAAGGATATGTGGAAGTCCGAAGGTTAATTGAAACCGTTTTTATCTTCTTGATTCTTAAGAGGTCCATCCTAAGTTAAACATGATCATCTACTAATAGCAAGACTGTAGGGAAGGAAAGCGTCATCTTATACTGAAGGGATTAAATTAACTAAAGTGTATTTACTTAATTAAACAAAGCGACTGAAGATATCCACCACTACAATTGTTTGTGTGATTTCAGGAATATAATGTTAATTATGTGAACAACGAAAATATGACTTGGGAATGAAAGACGATATAAGTGGGAATATATAATATGGCTGATGATGGACTGTGTTGGATGGTGTGACATGTGTATGGGTGTAACAGTTGTGTGAATGTGACAGGTGTGTGGAAGATGTGTAACTGTATGATGACATATATATGACAAATGTATGAGAGTAACAGTTGTGTGAATATGACAGGTGTGTGGTAGATGTGTAAGTGTATGATGACATATATTATATATATATATATGACAGATGTATGAGTGAAACAGTTGTGTGAATATGACAGGTGTGTGGCAGATGTGTAAGTGTATGATGACAGATGTATGAGTGTAACAGTTGTGTGAATGTGACAGGTGTGTGGCAGATGTGTAAGTGTATGATGACATATATATGACATGTGTGTATGTAACATGGATAGTAGGCCTACATTGTTTCTGACAGATGTACATGTATGATATTGTCTGTATGTATATTAATGTGTGTGTTAGTGACACACATGTGTGTATTGTGAGGTGTGTGTATGTATGGCATTGTGTGTGTGAAATGGGTGTATGACAGTGTGTGCGCATGAAGGGTGTATGTATGATACATGTATTTGTGTGCGTGTAAAGTGTGTGTGTGTGCATAAATGGAAGGTGAGTTTGTGTGTGTGTGTCAAATATGAAAGAACATAAGAAAACGGGATCTGCAGACAGCCAATTGACCCACACACGGCAGATCCCTTTCACATCCAACCAATCCCGAAAGTGTAACATATATAGCAGTGTGATAGTTGTGGAAGTATGACACATGGGTAAAGTATTTGTTGTGTACGGATATTATAAGTATGCAGTATGGTGAGCGTGTAAATATTGTATAATTGTGTATGTAGTGAGTCATGAACAAATAACTAATATTTAACCTAAACAGGAATGACCTGGAGGGGTTTGCTGGTCCGTTGACTGCTGTGGTGTAGTCATCACTGTCCACCACCATCACAAGGCTGAGGGTGTCGGTAAACTCTGACAGTCAAGCTGCACTTCTGCCAAACCTCAACAACCTAACAAACCTTATATACCTACGTAACTATCATTATCTTTCATAAGCTAAGAATGTGTTATTATTGTTATTATTATTATTGTTATTATAACTTGTATTCTTATTATTTTATTATTATTATTATTATAATAATAATAATTATTATTATTATTATCATTATTATATGGATTACCATGTTATTTTAAAACTTTGTCTAATGCATTATTACAGTATCATAATTATTTGTATTATAAAATATATATTATTTGTTATTTTAATCCTTTCAAGCTCTAATACACATTTCTGTTTTGTTTTCTGGTAATTATTAGACGATTTTATTCAGATTAGGAAGGGTATATGAAAGTTAGAGGGTTAATTGAGATAGTCTTTACCCTTTTAATACCCACAGAATTATAAAATCGTCTAATGATAACCAAAATATACTGCTAAAACGTGTCAGAGCTTCAAGGGGTTAAAACTTAATATAATCATAATAATAATAAAAATAATAATGAAAATACTTATAATCACGATAATTATTAGTATTACCACATATAAACATTTGCATATTTACCGGTACCCTTTTCAGCTTTCTTAGTTTAGAGAGGTTTTCAAAGTATATTTATATGAATTGTTATGTCAACAATACTCCTACAAACAGCCTCGCAAGGATCAACCCATAAGGAGCCTTTTGTCTGCAAGGTTGCCAAATGTCACCAGATGTTCCAATTATTGTAAGAATGTGAACATGGCCAGGAAGGATGTCAATATATAAATTATTTGTTGATGTTTCCTGAAGTTATCAGTCTTAAGGCAAACCATTTAAGGGGAAGGTAGTTTCTCTTTATCCCTTATAGTCGGTCAATATACCACCTGACCCACAACATATTGCAACAAGAGGTTTTACATTGGTTTTCATTCCTACTGGATATACTGATCAACAGAAAAAAAAGTCTACCATAATCTGACATACAGAATTGGGTTAAAACTGAGTAATTTTCAAGATTGGCGCCACCGGGCTTTGGAATAACTAAAACAGCTATAACTTCTTCAATAATTGTGATAGAAACATAATTGTTGGTTCTGGTCCATGGTTTTAATGGTTCAGCAATCCACTGGTGTCAATAAAATTCAGATCTGATCAGTATTTAACCTGGAATCCAAGATGGCGGCAAAAAATGAAGGGCGTAAAATCAATTTTTTTTCCATCTGAACCAAAATCACTGAACACCTGGTGCCACTGAAACAGTTATTTGTGAACATTACATAATGACAGTTTAGGTTACAATTTCAGTCCTCATCGCTGTCCTCTAGTTCCTCAGAGGCTTGATATAGTGGATTGTCACAAAACGTCATTTGGCATGATCCACATGCAGACGTACACGGAAGCTCATTCTTTCTGCAGCTGCAACAGGGTGTGTCACAAGCTGTGGTGCAGTTGCAGTGTATCATCTTCAGAAGAGTGTCTGGTGCAGCATTCATGGCAGTCATTTTAGGTACAAATCGATTGTCTTCAAGCCCCAGCCCCAGTCCAGAGGATCGAGGTCACCCTCCATCCCCATCCAAACCATGACCTGGTAGTACACTCGGAGACAATGAAACTTGGTGGCAGATTCCGTTGGGGGAAGACGTTCAGGTGTAACGAAAGACTTAGCAGCAGCGCCCTTCTTTTTTAATATCTTGCAACACATGGCTGCCAGAGAACTTGTGCTCTCCCCACCAAATATAACATCCATCGCTTGGCTGCCAAGTTTCTTTATTTCTGCGGGGCTCACGCCTCTCGAAGTGAATGTATCTGCACACAACTGGAGGCCTTGATCATCTTCCACGAGTTTCTGAAAGACTTATTTTTTCCCAATGCCATACACACGAGATGTTGAATCATAGCCTGTGAAGGCGTGCAGGAATAATAGTTGAGTGCACAACTTATTCCCAAGAAGATGCTTCATCCGATTGATGTCATATACTTTCAGATTGCTTCTTGATTGGTTGACTGATCTGAAATATAGTGGTTTTCCATCTGGTATACAGTAATGGAGCAAAAGCATCAACATATCTGTGTCCTCTCCGATTAGTGTGGTGGAATGCAGAATTGTGCTGTTTACGGCTGTCTTGGCAATGTCCACATCAGCGTCCCCTTCTGCCTGAATAACTGTGCAGCCCACTTTCTTCATCTGATCATCTATTAAGGTGATCAGCTGTTGCTAGCCATCAAAGACAACAGTTGCTGTCACATAGTGTTTTGTTGTGATGTCTGCATATGCTCTGGCTATTTTGCCATATGTATCTCCCTTCTTCCACTTGAGCTTGTGCAGCAAGGATCTACCATCAAGCACATACCTTTCAGTCTTAAGGTGTGCTGTAGGTGTGGTGTCAGGTGCTCCTTCACATGCCAGTGCCTTGGTACAGTGGTCATTGACGGCTTGAGCGAGTTGAGGTTTATCGGCCTTCCTCAAGATCTTGTTGTCCTCAAAGAGGGATGGTGGGTATGGACTGAGCTCAAAACTCATCACGTCCTCAAGTGACAAATTACCTGTCTGGGATACCACCAGGAATCGCTGGAACAGCACACTGGAGTCAATGGTTCTGTGAGGAGCAACCTGGAGAGCAGTAGAATTTCCCAAGGTCTTTGCTTTCTCTGTCCTCTTGATGGAGAAGGAAAACACAATTTGTCCAATCATTCTCTCGATGATTTTGTTCCCAACAGCTTCATATTCATGCACGTTGATGTCTTTGCGTGCCACGACAACATTTATGATATTTCTTAATGTAGGATCAGAGGAGAAAGGTGAAAATGCATTCAGCTTTGTGCTAATCTTCGAGAGGTCGGATGCATCTCTTTAAATTCTGGCACCAGTTGCTTCTTTATGCTGTTCGCTTGTTGCGTATGTGAGATCATTGAAGTCCTGCATGGCGACGTTGACCTCAGATGTTATGGGGTCTGACATTGTCCACAATGCTAGGTGTTCCTCTGTCATCTTACTGCGATGAGTCAAGCCACCGGTACTTTTTATTGATCTGATGAGTGTTTGTTCGATGACTAGATCACAGCTGAGGCCTGTCCCAAAACTGGTTTGTTCGCCGGATCACATGGAAGCCATTTTGAAACTTCTCATACACATCTGGGTGTTTGCTCTCCAGTTCACTCATTTCTTGTACGTAGAGATAAGCGGACTGTTGAAAGGCCTGGTCAACACACGTGAACTTCGCTTCCTGGACGGTTTGGATGGTCCTTGTTTCTTCTTTTGATTCAGGATGTCATGTTAATTTATATACCGTTTATGACAGTCCGTGTGTACCTTGCATCCAGCCGCCACATAAACATTGTCACCTCTCTGAACACTGGCTGCATTGATGCCATCAGCGCGTTTCTGACGAATTTGCACAACGTCACTTCCATCCTCAAGCCTCTCCTTGCAAATTGGACACCTATCTTCGTACATCTCAGGAGCACTAATTTTTCAAACTTGAAAGACAGAAAACAAAACATCCAGAGAAAGAACATTCGAAAAAAAAGGATAGGCTACTCAATCAGAGCCAGGGACATTCCCCTGACATGGAATACATCACATATAATTACTGGTAAGAGAAGACTAAAACACCTTTCTAAGAATTTTATAAATGTTGGGTGATTGCCTAATAGAGGTTTGATTATATAGACAATTTATTGATTTTACGCCCTTCATTTTTTGCCGCCATCTTGGATTTCAGGTTAAATACTGTTCAGATATGAAGTTTATTGACACCAGTGGATTGCTGATCCATTAAAACCATGGGACAGAACCAACAATTATGTTTCTATCACAATTATTGAAGAAGTTATAGCTGTTTTAGTTATTTCAAAGCCCGGTGGCTCCCATCTTGAAAATTACTGTTTTCCCCCATTTTCGGATGTCAGATTTTGGTAGACTTTTTTTTTCTGTTGATCATTATATCCAGTAGGAATGAAAACCACTGAGAAACCTTTTGTTGCAATTTGTTGTGGGTTGGGTGGTTGTTTGTCATAAATTGACCCGACTATTATGTTAATGCCATTAGCTGTGAAATTATAAGATGTTCATTCCATTAGTTTGGCGATTATAAGACTTTTCGACCAATTTCTTTGTCAACTTGCAGACCATTCGTGCCATTTAGGTGTCGATTCTTTCCTGGCGAGTGATAGTGAGCCTGTAATTTTTAGAGGAATCGGCCTTTTGACGGGACAATGTACAGATATGTACAGATATATCTTGAAGGTGGGACTAGGAGGTGATTTTTTAGCTAGAAGGAGCTCTAGCGAATTTACTCTGAAATAATACATTAATTAATGGACCGAAAAATAACCACTACCCCCTCAGATCTTAAACAGTCTTCACACATATTATAATAATCTGATATATCTCTACACTCACTCCTTACTTGTATGCTAAAATTAGGAGAGCATAAATACTGATCCATGACCTAAATCCAATACAAAACTATAAATACAGGCTGCAAACATTTATAGAACCTTCTGTAGTATGCCAGGGACTTATTTATAATATTGGTATTTAAATTAAGCAACAATGTTAAGGTTGAAATGACAATTCTGTCACTTCCATATTTATCTCTGAACAAGACTACTGGACTTGTGAAGCAGATCATTTCTAATATAGAGACTCATGCTTGGCTAATGGATAGGTGTGTGTTTAGAAAATAAAGATATTTTCATTCTCTCTCTCTCTCTCTCTCTCTCTCTCTATATATATATATATATATATATATGAAGCACCTTGGAATGAGAGAATAACATGTCCATATTGTCTATATTTATTTGAAACGTTTCGGAGACAGTCCATCATCAGGCAAATTTTAAAATAACAGATACATACATTTGTTTTCTTACAAGTGTGTGCATCTGTTATTCTTAGATGTGCCTGATAATGGAATAGGTGTCTCCGAAACGTTTCTATTATAGACAAAATGAACGTGTTCTACTATCATGCCCTGGTGCTTCTCTTTATATATATATATATATATATATATATATATATATATATATATATATATACCGGTATATACTGTATATACACGTACACACACAATAACTGTAATTATAAGTAATATTTAAAAAATTAGTTGTTTTAGAGAGATATCTGAACATGCTGATATAAACTACGTCTCTAAAACACACCAATAACGTAATTATCATAAAACAAACACAGACAAGATATAAAAACAATAATAAAAACAACATAGCGAGAATGGAGACTAACTGCCGATACTAGCTCAGTTCTCGCCCTTCTTAGCCAATCAGAAGCCGACCTCCCAACACCGTAGTGACTTACGCTGGTGTTCCGAAGTTACTGTATGTGGTAAAGGGGTAGGTGTTATCATCTATTTGTTTATTTGTTAATTATTATTTTAGTTTCCTCCCTTGGCTTCCAAAAATCTATAAAAAAAAAAAAAAAAAAAAATCCTCATGATCCTCTTTTACTTTAATTTGTACATTTTTCGGTAAAAAAATGTCCCGGCCTTAGCCGATTCTTCCATAATTACAGGCTCACTATCGCTCGCCACAAAAACACTTGACACCAAAATGGCACGAAATGTCTTAATATTGACAAATAAATGGGATAAAATGTCTTGAAAATCATCACCCTTATGGGGCGACCGTCTTACAATCTCAAAACTAATGTGGGAGAAGGCGGTCTAGAAAAACGACATAGCTCCCCTTAAGGGGGGTAACCGTTTTTGTTTTTATCTTTTTCTCCTTTACGTTCTTTCCCTGGCTTGTATCCATTCGGCCCCATTCAGCCAACTGCTTTAAGATGTTTGTTCCCATCCAGGTGTCGATTTCTTCCTGGCGAGCGATAGCGAGCCAGCATTTTATGGAGAAATCCGGCTTTGCCGGAGACATTTTTCTATCGAAAAATTTAGCTTGCTGTCAAAGCAAAAATATATATATGCTGGCTCGCTACCGCTCGCCAGGGAATATTGACACCTGGATGGGGGTAAATGTCTTAAAACAGTAGGCTGAATGGGGCCGAATGGATGCAACCCAGAGAGAGAGGGAGAGAAAGAGAAAAACAGCGAGGTTGGCTCCCTTAACAATGTAAGAGGTAATAGACGGCCTATGATTGGGTAAGGCGGGTGAGATGTGCGTCGAGACTCGAGAGCCTTCTATCTTACTTAGTTATTGTCTTTATCATGTCTTATCTCGCTTGTGTTCACTTTATATGATATATCTATGTTATTACTGTGTTGTATGTGACATCTTTGTAGCCATCTGGGTTCCAATTTCACTTTAAACATTTATTATTAAATGTACTTAGAATTTCAAAGGTTCATTAACAAATATTGAATAACAATAATATTTCAACTTGATCCAGCACACATCATTCA